>LOND01005373.1:0-12052 GCA_014220965.1 Paragonimus kellicotti
TAGCTTTTCCTCGTTCATATAACGCAGTTGAGTTTTATGTTCTGTGTACTGGAACATGTTGCTCATTTGCATTTCTGGGGGGAAATCTAGTGCTCTTCTGTGCCTCAACTTAAGTATGTTAAGTTTGTCAGTCTCTTCTGCAGTAAGGATTCTACCTTGTATATACGAATCAACGCCTTTTGACTTTACGGGAGCCATAACGTCGATACAAAATGTGAGATGTTGGATAAATTTCTCCGTTTTTGCTTTTGGGTCAGATGTAAGAAATAACGTGTTCCAATTTAAGGATCTTAGTAGGAAGGAAGAAGGTACTCCAATCAATGTATATGATCGGACGATAGAATACAACTGTCGGTTTGGTAACTGTATTGAAGTCAAACTGACACTTGACTATGTTATGGTCACTTCCTGGGAATTGTTCCAGAACGGATATACCTACAGACGAGATACCTATGGTGAATATGAGATCCAAAATATGCCTCTGTCTGGTGGGCGTCATGACATGTTGGTTCCATCCATTCAGTTGAATGCATGAAAGAAATTCAGCTTGCTTTGCAGGAACTGAGAATGAAGTCCTGGAGATATTAGGGGCGTTTAAAGTCATCACCTATAATTTTGTGTTCGCAAGGCATGTTTGATACATGATTTATCCCCTCTACGAGGTGAATCAAATCACTGCTATTAGCATTAGGTGGTTGGTAAACGCATCCTATGATTAGGTCGCGAGGACCTATAGAGACCATGAGATGCCGTACTGAACAACTCGGAGCCTCTTCGGATGGTTTTATAAAGACTAGGCCTCGAGAGGTGGGGAGGTTTTATGGTGTGTGTATGGGTGATTTCCCCTCTCCAAACTCGTCAAAAAAAAACCTGTCAAGTGCACTGCGGGAAAAATTTCCTTTAGGTAAATAATACATCCACCGCTATCCTGCGAGACGATCCCTACGAAACGTATGATATCCCATGATGCTCGCATGCGCCATGCGTGTCTGGTGTATCAGGAGAGCACCACGTCTCAGTGACGAGAATGATATGGGGATTAGACAAAAAAGATCTAAAGATGTGCATCTTACTTATCAATGATCTAACGTTTATGAGCAATAAATTAATGGAATTTTTTCTGTAAGGCACAACACTTAAACTGCTGAAAAACTGCATGACAGATGGAGCAGTGGGTTGCGAGTTATCATACGGAGAGGTCCGGTCTGGGGGATGTACCAATTTCCCACTCATGTTCGAGCGGATGTCGCAAAGATTTGACTCCACGACAGAAAGTGCTGGAACAGGGTCATCATGGTAGGATGATTGAGTGGGATATGGGGAGGGGGCCAGGTGGTGGTGGATGAAATGCCGAAGGGTGCACTAAAAAAGGACTGGGTTGGCGGACATTTGTGTTAGTTATATAGTCCGTTGGTGGTACACTTGACGGGGTATATACGTTAGAAATTTGGTTACTAGTAGCGCTCACGTTTTGGGTAGGGGATAGGGTATTACGGAGCTATTGGGTAATTCACAAAAAGCGTGAAGCCTATTATAGTTGTGGACTGGTTCAGAAGCGGTAGTGTGCAATTGTTCATTTTCATCTGCGAAGCGTTGGCTCTTTGAATGTGATTCTTAGAACCCGATTCGTAGCGTTTATGAAATACCGTCGATTTACCCTTATGTTGCAAACCTAGAACATTATTCTGTAGTAAGCACCGTACAGGTCTTACTGCTGGTTTGGAGCCTTGTTCAGGCGTTTTGGATCTGCGGTTGGGATTTACAGTCACTCCGGATAATGGAGGGAAATGCTCACAGTAAAAAGGAGATGGATTTGCTTGTCCAGCCTTACTTTGTTCTGGAAATTTGAGATACTGCCCCTAACACTCTGGAGAACTTTCGGCGCCTTAGGGCCAGGACTCATTCCAGTCAGCACCTTGTTTGACGGAGGGAGTCGTCGATGTACAGGTGAGGTATTTTCAGCATTAACCGTGGGTCTTGCTGGATAAACGTGAACGCGCCCGGCGTCAACAGAGCTGGACGTGGTTGGCTTTTCAGTATTCTTCTGAGCGGACAACGTAACGGTGTTGCCAGCTGCAACTTGCTCATCTACGGAATTTGTAGAGCAGTCGAGATCGACAGTCAAGTCAATGAGGTTGCTGACTTTGTGACTTGAGTTCTTTACTTGGGAATATTGGTTCGTAATATTTCCCTTTGGAGTGGTGTCTTGTCACCAAACACTTTTATGGACTTAAAATTTGTGGCACGCATAATTTGGTCTCGTCTGTTGACGAATTCGTTCGCTACAAATTCACTTGTGAACTGCAGTAACAGTGGGCAGCATTTTTGCTGTACTTTCTTGCGAAGTCTTAAGCAGTGGCACTCCTGGTCTTCCATCCTACCAGCTTTGAGTAAGACTCTTTTCACGGTCAACAAAGGTATTCTGTCAGGTATGTTAAACACAACCACTTTACTTGCACAGCGTAACCGTTTGTGCAGTTCCGTAGCTATTGTGTCAATAAAAGTCCCAGCAGCTACAAGATCTTTATGATTAGAAGTAGTCTCAGGACGTGCGTTATTTGAGGCACTTAAAATGCTAATTATCGGATCCAGCTGGTGCAAGGTTTCGGTGAGCTCTTCATACTTACTGTGTAGTTTTGCCATTGCAGCCTCTAAGTCAGTTATTTTTCTAACCTGATCCGAAAATACATCGGTAATAGGAACTGAAACAACTATCTTGTGTTTAGTTGTTTCCTACCTGTGAGGGTTTGATGTTGGCCGTTGAGTTTACCCGCTTTAGCAGCAGATTTGGCTCCTTAACAATGGCAGGAATGGAGTAGGTGTTGGACGTGGTGTCTGGGGACTTTACACCTCTCTTTCTTGTAATCATGCCTTTTTTGCATGAAGCTGATCGCGTGGCGACCGACAATTTTTGAAGCCTAGCTGACTTAGTAGGCAATATGTATGATATCATTTCAAAAATTACTGATATATGATCAAAACGTTTCAGAGTAATTAACGGTAACAGAATTGATCAAATAGTATGCTAATTTGAGCGGTTAAATGATATAAACGTAATATACACTTGCACGCACAATAATAACTGGCCTTTTTCGAATGCGTAGGCCAACAGGCTATGGTAATCGGTATCCGATATTGACGGCTTAATTGACTAGCCTGCAAAATATATCTCCGAAAAATAACTGTGAAAAAACCTACTCCCCACGTTTTAGCCTTCACCATAATTGCATTGAAACCTCAATTCACACCACGCGCTGTCTTCCCTGCCTCAAACCCTACCCGCTAACCACGATTAACCATTTTGTGTTATGAAATATAGTTCCTAGCTCAAACATTGACCCTATAAAACAAACCAATGTCAAAACTTCGTATGGAATTCTGATTAGCACGTGATAATCGTTCTAGATGTAGCTGCCGGAATAGTATAACAAGTGTCTGCCAATATTATAAATTTTATTGAAAAATTTTTTTAATATTGCGTAAAGTTTTGTCAAGAAAATATTACGTATATATTATTTTTCATATTACATGTGATCACTCAACATTTCCCCATTTAACACGTGATGGATTTGTTGTTCTTTCTCTCAATATAAATCTCGCAGACATCCGTTATGCGAGGAAAATTCTCGCGATGAATGGACGTTAGAAACCCCGTATTGACCAAGCAGTTCGCGAGATTTTCAACTTGTGACGTTTTCGGACGATCGAATAAGTCCTGCGCTGGAGTTTGCTCAATTCTTCGTCGGGTTTTGGAAATTGCCGCACTCTATCGCCCAAGCCGTAGTATTTCAACATTTTTCCGTAGCCAATTATGTCCAATAACGGCGAAATCCCTCGAAGATGCATATGAGCACGTTATTTCCTGCTTGAATCCTTGGGAAATTTGAAATACGACAGGGTTCTCCGGGTTGTTTAACCCGATCGACAATACCGATGAAGTCTTGAGAATGATAAAATGACGCACAAGACTTGTTTCCTGTGTTGATCTTCAGGCCAATTACGACACAGTACCGTATGTGCAACAATCGCGCGTGAAATCGTTGCTTGTTCGATTGACTTATCATTCCGTCACTAAGATAGACCCTTTTCAAGTTGCCTACCGAGTGCCAATGGATCGATCAAAATGAATAAGAGTTACCGAATAATTGACTGTGTGTGTCCAAGCGCTTCTGAAGTATGCCGAATCACGCAACCCAACTTCTGTCCGCACAGAGTTCTGTGCGGACCAATTAATGCATCTAAACTGACTACGACAATCAAATCAAGGTCCCACGGATCTTGGTAACGGTGATTGCGTATCTGTTAACAAACACACACGTCCGTAACTCTGTGTTTACGGTTCTTCATGACTAACCCCAGGTGTGCTGTTTTCACATTTGTGTTATGCTTAGCCCTGATGATCAAACACAGAAGAAACCAAGTCTCGTTTCGCTACTTGTCGTTCTGCAGGATGATGTTTGAAGCATCGTCTCCCACATAATCCTGTATAATGAAAATTCATTTTACATCTCATCATTCGAACTAAATCTGCGGAATGAGCGAACTATTATTATTCTACTTAGCAAAGCGCCTTTGGTGCGCGCGTCTCGTTTCATTGGCGCTCCTGCTCCACCTAGATCGAGATTGCCTCTAGTGAGCTTTGCAGCGATCGCATTTCGAACTGACTTTTGGTGGGTGTAACCATTTTATAGAGATATTCCCCCACAAACCCCTCAGCGTTTACCCGGTAATCCTCATGGATACTCAAGGAAGTGAAGAATTTCTTCCCCTATCGCCGCAGAATTGGGCACCCTCACTGCTGTAAGAAACTGGACAACTTTTGGCTCAAGCGACCCCGTGCGGGATACTGAACATGATCCATGTGGAGTTAAACATTCAGCAGCTCCAACAGTAGTCACCCGTCCACAGGTCACGATACCAGACAGTCGGATGGTAACATCTGGGACATTTGTAATTAACCAAAGTGACTGGAGCTGCATGTACACTAACATTTCAAGCTTGGCGAATAAGCTTCCGGAGCTGAGGTTGCTCCACATGGAAAAGAAATATTGACATCACGGCACTTACAGGCCAGTTATAACGGACGTAGAAGTAAACCTACCTGGGCTGAATGTTTTACGAAAGGATAGGATCGATAAGCGGGGTGGCGGAGTAGCACTGTACCTGTCTAATAATATAGACCACGTGGAATTAGACGATCCAATATTTCGTCTAGTACCCGAGTCCATTTGGGTACGCATCCGTCTTTGTTCTAAAAAGCCCCTCACCTTAGCCCTTATATACCGCCTGCCCGGTGTACGGCGGCAACCTAGCCGCTGCTTTACACAGAGCCATCGAATTGACTTCAGGTAGTATTTTAATACTAGGCGATTTTAATCACCCGGATATTGATTTCAAAGCTCTGAACGTGCACTCCGGTCGGGACTCTTCTGCCGCGTCGTTTCTACAAACCACTATTGAATTAGGGTTATTTGAAAATGTACTAGGTCCCACCAGATGGCGCCAGGGTTTTGCACCGTCCAGTTTAGACCTAGTCTTCACTAACGAGCCTGGTTTGGTTGAGAACCTCAGCACCGAAATGCCTGTAGGTTGCAGTGATCACGCTTTGATTGTGTTCCGATTTATTTATGCCTCTTCTAGGATGGTAGTTGATCCTCCAACACTACGCAACTACTTTGAGGGGGATTACGTAAGTATGAACAACTACTTTCTAACGGCCTTTCAGAACTTACCATCTTCACCTCCGTGGAAGTATTTTGGCACTACATTAAGGCCACTATTGACACGGCGACCAACTTATTCGTTCCATTAAGAACCAACAAAAGTAATAAACCGTCCCACGGTATTCGTGGACATACAAAACAAGCGTTGTCTGGATGCAATCTAGAGTAACCCAGACCTTGGAAGCTTACAATCGAATATAAGCTTATAAGAAACAAATGTAACGAGGCTGGTCGCAGTGACAAACTTGAATTGCAGTCGTTTGCGGTAGATTAATCAAGACAAAACCTGGAGTGGTTTTATAAACAATTGTCTAAAAACGCCTCAGTAAAACCGGGTATTCCCAGTCTGCTTACAGATTCTGGCCTGACTAACAACAACCAGGAGGCAACGGAAATCATTGCGGATACGCTTGGAAAGGTGTTCCTGGAAAATACCACCGAAGCCACCTTGTCGGTCAATTGCGGAACCCCTACGTCCAGTGTTCTCTTTCCCTCAACGACATAAACTTTAGTCCTATCACTGTTCTTGCGAAGCTTAAAAAATTGAACCCTAATAAGTCTCAGGGTTTTGATAACATACCACCAAGACTGCTAAAATATTGTGCAGATAGCCTAGCTGCAGTCGTAAGTGACTTGCTTCGGAAGTCCTTCGAGGAAGGTGAACTACCTGCTGACTGGAAGCAATGTGAAGTAATGCCGCTGCACAAGGGCAGTGCGCGTAACTTGCTTTCAACTACAGACCCATTTCCCTTCTCAGTATCTGTTCAAAGGTAATGGAAAGCGTTGTTGATGACGCCGTCCGACAACACCTCCACGTACACGGAATGATAACCCCTCAACAGCACGGTTTCAGACAGGGCCACTCGTGCGTTACCAACCTAATAACTGCTCATGAGCAGTGGACTAAAGCAGTTGATTCTGGGAACCGAGTAGACATTATCCTGCTAGACTTCTCAAAAGCCTTGAACAAGGTGGACCACGGCATATTGCTTTCAATGGAAGGGAAGCCGCTGCGGTGTTTGGAGGCGTATCTGAGTGGACGCACCTTCTTTGTTCGAGTTAATGGCATTTATCCAACAATTCCAAAAGTCCAGTGTGGGCACCGCAAATGTCAATTTTAGGACTGTTATCGTTAATCCTATACCTCCATGGAATATCATCGCTTTTATTTCCGAACGTTTTGTTGTACGCAGACGACACGAAGCTTCGGAGGGTCATTCATGACCCCTCCGATGAATCCAGTCTACAATCAGATCTTGACACATTGTGTAACTGGTGTAGGTTTAACAAAATACCGCTGAATACGGCGAAGTGTAAAGTCTTGAGGCTTCGTCACAACAGTGCGACCTCGTATCACCTTGATAATGTTAAACTTCGTGTACCTGAACAGGATAGAACTTTAAGTCGATTGTCACTAGGATCTAAGTCTCTCCGTTAACTGCAAGATGATGGCACGCAAGGCTACTAATGTCTCTAAATTCATCAACCGTAGCCTAGGCTGCCTAACCCCGGCAAACTTCATTCCCATTTATTCCACCCTAGTTCGCCCTTTACTAGAAGTAAATATTCAAGCCTGTTCCCCTTATCACCGTAAAGATATCTTACTGCCTGAATAAGCTCAACGCAGGGTTACAAAGCGAATGAGGGACCTTCGGTACCCGGCGTTACGAAAGCAGACTTCAAAGTTTGAATCTGTTTAACCTAGAGTTTCAAAGGATGAGAGGAGACACCATACTAGCCTACAAAATGTTAACCGACTGCAATCACCCTTGCCCGATCCATCCTACCCAGAACTGAACAAGCAAGTTCAAGAGGGAATAGTTTCAGTCTTAAGCGTCAACGCTACCGTTTGCTTTGCCGGCGTCATTCGTTTGCACTCCGAGTGGTCCCCTTCTGGAACAACCTGCCAGAAGAGGTCGTCTCAGCCCCGACCCTTGACGTATTTAAGATGAGATTGGACAAATATCTCAGGACACCTCAGATATTTTCAGTCCGCCTGTTCTTCAAAATAATTTCCGTTAAGAACGGCAGCCAGAACTACACAACTCAGTATGACTGGCAACTGTGGTGTCTTTTTTATATGCTGTGCCTGATGAGTGTCTGTCTGTATGTCCTGTTGCATGTCCTGTGGGCAAGTGCATGTGTTGTGCGCGCTTGCGATTGCCTGATGTAGACAACTGGATCCTTGCACCATACCATTTCCTCTTTGCATCTATTCACTTATCAACTCTGTTTATGCTCCCGATCGACGTCCTTCACGACGACCCTCCTCAACTCAAGATTGTTCCTGGCCAAAGTCCTCTTTCCGTGCCACCCAGAAACGGGTCAATAACAAGTCAGGAGACTTTTCTGGATCTGCAAAAATATGTGAAAACCATGAAACCTGTAGACCGAGCTGGATTGACCTTGACCTTGGACGGTTGTCAAATTAGGAGCGGCCGTCTTCGTCAGGATGTTAGCTGAGGTCCTAACAGCCTTCGGGTCTATTGGTAGCTTGTCTTTCAATTATTATTTCGGAAGACCGCTATATGCACGTGAGTGTTGAGCATTTTCCTAATCGATGACAGAAGTTCTAACCCCGAACTAAGATCGCTCCGCTCGAAGTTAAGAAACGTTGCCTTACATTCGTGGCTTTCTTTAATTTATGTACAGCTGTCGCGCCGTGATGAAAAAGGAGGGCGAACAAAGCTCAAACCATCAAGGGCAATACGTCTAGAAAGTTCAAGTTGACGTATGAATATAAAAGATGTCTACGAGATTAGCGGGCCCGAAGCTTCTAACTTCAGTCAGTCCACCCAATGTATAGCGGCAGCTGGAAAGATCAAACGATATATCAACTTAAAAACGCCGTGTCATTAAGGGAACCATGATATTATATTGCCCATATACAAGGCGTACGTACGGCAACATCTGGAATACTGCATGCAGGCATGGTCGCTGTACCTAGTAAATGATAGGCAGGCACTTGAGAGTGTACCGCATACTCAAGGGGTTGTTTGTGAAACTCGTGGGAATGAACTACCCAGCCCAAATTCAATGTCCTGACTCTCTTTCGTTCAAATGAAGGCGTAGGAGGAGAGATCTCAGAGACTTCCAAGCTCCTGATGAACTATCTAATAAAGGTGGAAATCTATTTGTTCACAGTGGTGACTCGACACTCAAGGGACATTAATTGAAGCTAGATTTCGGGTCAGGACAAATGCTCGAGCTCAATTCTTCTCGTGTGTAGTGGTAAATAAGTGGAATAAGCTGCTACCAGAAGTGGTGTCAGCAACTACGGTGACCGGTTTCAAGCGTTAGCTTGACAAATGCTGGTTGGTAGTGGTTCCGGAATCAACATGGAAAGATCAAAATTTCGAGTGGTAGGGTATATCGGTACGCTCTCTACTGCCACGCGGACACTTATTGTAGTACTCCACACCGTCCCTTATGTCGCTGTCTGTGTTGTTATGCGGTGCCCGTTCACATGAGTGACTTTTTAAAGAACAAGCAGTCCTTCTGCTTCTCAATATGTTTGTCTATATTCTGTCCAAATGTTCTTTTGAACTCTTATATCTTGTGAACCGTGGTCACTTTGATTGCGGCTGTGAGTCTGAAAGAGAGTTACGATACGCAAGCATTGACAGTGCTTCTGTTTGTTAGTGGATGAGATTTTCACATCAGTTGACAGTGTTTTCAATCACGTGTTACTCCGTATCGGTTCTTCCTGAAAAAAATGAAGTTGATCTCTGTTTACTCATATCGTTGCAGCATGGTGGGATCTGTGGAGCTGACGACTGCAAAAGATTGGGTACCACTGGCACCGACCACAGTTCATGTGGACTGAACCGAACTGTACTGAATAGCTGAGGTATTTGCGATAGGATTAATTGGTAATCTGTTTCATTCACAGTAACCCAAATCCAATTGGCACAAGGTGATAAACCGTGAGTTTCGGTCGCCAATTGTACGTGAACAGGGATTTCATCTAATGCGGAGCAATGAACCAACGTGATGACCTGTAGGATTGGGCTTAGTGTGATTCAATATGCTGGAATTAGTGGATAACATGCCAGTTGTTCCTTATTCCGATGCGTATTCTTATATAGCAGGAAACGCGTTCATTGTGAAATTTGAGAAATAAGTGCGGTATTTCAGCTGACAGAAAGTGTACTATTCATGGGAGTCCTCAACAAATAATGTTGTCATCTGTTAGAAGTTGCACGTTGAGGAAGAGCATTCCGCGGCGCCTCCGTATTATTTTCACGCAAGACTTAAGATCTCTTTGACTGGTCGTTTCCGTCGGTTAGGATAGTTATTGTTTATTGGGGACTAAAGATCCCATGAGCTAGTATAAACCCACTCCTCAATTCTATGTAAGCAGTTAAGGGAAGACGAAAGATGGTGAGATAACCTCTTTGTTTGTACTTTTTCCGGCTTTTTACCACATGGCTCCGCGTTAGACCCTTCACAAAACCGCTGTCTTATTAGTTGCGAAGCGTATGTTTGGTTCCTAAACACCGGAAGTAGTCAGACGAGTGAGCTTTTGATACAACAAAACTGTCCCACTGTGAGTCGTTCTAGCTGACGAATGAGCATGACCGACCCACAATTGGCTTCCTCTGCGAGGGCTAGCATATTTGAGTCAGAGGATGGATCGGACGTCAACTGGGTGCCCAGATCTTTCCTTGGTAAGTGTTTGAGAACAGTTTCCCCAACAGGCCTACTGTGCATGACCTTGGGCCCAACAAAGTTGGAAGGAGCTCAATTAGTTGCCGACAAGCTGTTTATATTGTCTAGGTCAGCCTGTGAACTTTCTGCATGTTTCAGTGGGCTCAGATTGCGTTGCTCTTTGCTATAGTGAGCATATGTGAACTACGGTGAGTCGCTTGCGACCAGGAGGTCGGTTCCGATCAGCAGAAACATCATAGTGAGCATATGTGAACTACGGTGAGTCGCTTGCGACCAGGAGGTCGGTTCCGATCAGCAGAAACATCAGCGGCCCCAATATAGAACTTCGGGAATATTGCTGTGGAGGTCTCGGGACCAAAGCTTAAACTGGCCGCTTCACGTATTCCTACCTAGCTTCATTTAGGTGTCCTGCTGTAAACTCAGTCGCACAGTGATCTTGCTTAATCGCACGTTCGCCGATGTGTTCAGTCTGTTGACACTGCACATCATACGGATACGGGCAACTTATATGCTTGCTTTTAATTCCTTTGTAATTCAACCGGCTGTGTTACTTTGTGCGACAAATAGACCCAATCACATCTAACGAACGAGCGATCGTAAGTACACTTCACATAATAGGCACCTTCGTTTACTGAAGTGTGATGCAGTGTAAAGAAAAGTGTCCTGTTTACAGTGTCCCGACAATGCTGTTCCGTTATATTTTTTAGGATGAACGCTGGAAACTGTCAGATGCACGCAATGTTGAAGGCTTCTAGCATTTGCTTACGGGGAGTTTGAACACATTGGCCACAAAACAATCCTTATTAACCAGTGTGTATACGTCGTTATGGAAATGAAGTGATGCCACACCACCTATTCTGTTTGATGTACTTGTTACTGCTTCACCTTCAGTACTGTTGGTCACCCTCTCATTTTTTAATCCAAGTATTGAATTTAAATATTTTTGACCTTCATGGGCACCCATTATGCAAATCAGGAATCCATACGAGAAAGACTGATGATCAATGTCAACTTTACTATAAACCACTCAAATACAGCTTAGTAATGGTTGTGCGCGTGATACGCGCCATTTCAGTGATGCGTGCTTCCGTGCTACCCGTATTTTTCCCTGTGTTTGTCATTTACTATTCCTGCTTCCTGTCATCATCATCATCATCATAGACAGCAATACATCAGTGGTTCACACTGATGCTTAACTGCCACACAACCACGAAGAAGAAAACAAACCCTGTGCCCAATGGAACATTAGTTCCTTTTCTACCCAGAATGCGTTTTGTGATCTTCAATCTTCCAAAACAGACCACACTCAGACGTAATCACACCAACGAGCGATTGGAATGCTCGGTTTCCTTGTGAAGTGAAACGGTTGGGTTCGTCAAAATGGTATGACGGCTTGCGCATCTCGATGACCTATTGGGCTAAACTGGACGGTGTGGCCACCACACCGACAGTCACTCATACCAGGCAGGCCAATAGGTAGAGGTCTGACAAACCAGTCTCCTGGTCCTCTAGGTTGAGGGTTGGAAGAAGGTTGGCATCTTTTTCCGAAAAATGTATCAGTTCTCGTACACTGCCACCTACTTGCTGCCTTAAGGTACAGGCTTTTGAGCCAAAGGCTTTGGTTGAGAACCCTAATAGTTCTCCTGTCCAGGTCTGGG
>LOND01005374.1:0-12940 GCA_014220965.1 Paragonimus kellicotti
AGCAACAAGGAACAGCCAATCAGACTCCAGGTCAAGGACTTAAGGACGACAGGAAATAACGAATCGGACGTCGGATCAAAGTTCAAATGCATCAAGAACCAACCAACGGTGAATCAGGGTCATGAACAACAGGAAGCGACCAACCAGAACTCAGGTCAGAAGGTCAACTCACTCTGCTATATAAGAGCAGGCATCCATCGCACTTCACCAACCTCCACGCTCAAAAACTATACGCTGAAACACTTACGCACTGATGATGTCACCTCGTTTGGTGATGAAACGTTTGCAACCTAAATGCCAAGCTCGGCGAACATACCAATACCAAAACCATCAACCCGAGCTACGAACGACACCACCACTGTTCACAACTATCAGATATATGTGTGTTCTATTACCGCCAATCGACGTGTCTATTTTCCCACCGTCAGCTTTGGTTGTAGCGGAATTGGAGGAACGATCATTCTGCAACTTTCGATGTTGTTTGATTCCTGTATAGCGGTCCTTTGGATTCCTATGTCCATGGACTACAGTGGCATATTTCTGCGGCTGAGTCCGAAAAAGGTTTACAAAGCACCAGCACCGATATTATCGGTGTTTAATAATCGGCGAGACTGCCATATTGGCTGATGGCCCTTCAAATCACGTTACTTCATATGGGTTAATCTTAACAAGACTGACGTGAAACCTCGTCCTCAACTGTTGTTGCGGCAAGGTAGGATCAGCTGAGCTCACAGATGCAGAAATCTGTACAACAATAGCACGCGCCACAAACGTTGTGAAACTAACTAAACAGGGTTGTGTGGGGCTGGTGCTGTCGTAATAACAGGGAACCTCGTTTATGAGTAGTACAGGGCGTACTCCTAGGAACTAAAGGGCAAATACTAACACCGGGAAGAGGATGGACCAGAATAGACCATTGGGATAGTGTGTACGCACTATGGGGACGCGCCACCAGGGCGAATGACAACGCACTGCTACCGAACGTATGTGAATGCACGTCAGCCATGCAAATGGCCGTACGCGTTCGTGGTCCTACGTTGGAACATAACCTGTACGGGATCTCATGCGAAGAACAACTTCGCAGGCCAAGCATCTTTTGCAGTGACAACGATTATTAGTGGGTAAAGTTACCACGCACTCAGAAGTCGTTGCAACGGAGAAGCATCTCGCCCCGACTTAGGAAGAAACTGCAAGCAACCTGGGACTTGCTGACCTAAGACTGTTAAATGTGTTTGAAACATTGATGGCAGGCTGAGTGTGTATTGGCATAATACTGAGCACTATCTCATTACTCACCTAACCCACGATTATAATAAATATATTTTTGATAGTCGCATTCATTTGTACATTTTTGATGATTTTGGTTTTTTACCTACTTTTGTTTTAGTCAAGCTAGTCATTGTTGTAATATCCAGCTTAAATCACAACCCGCTCTGCACCTCGCTAGCTTGATGTGTTTCTCTGTACACACTTTTTCCCCCGGCACCGATACCAATACACGGGGTCAACGCGATCCTTGATTTAACCTGAACCGGCATCGAAACACTTAGCTTTTCAAGAAGATTAAAATTTCCAGGCCGCTATCCAACATATGGATTAATTGGTCCTTATATGCATGCAGAAAACATGACTCAGCCATTCTGTACACATAAGGTTGTATTCGCACGCCCGCCTGATCAGCTCTCATGGCTTGCTACTGATGTGAGAACGAGAATCCTGCATTTGTTTTATGGTACACATCGAAAAGCTCAAGGAAAGTTGTTCCAGAAGCTGAAAACAAACACGACTATTAGGTGGATGGTGTACTATACCGCGAACTACCTCTCTCAACTCAAAACATCCCACATATTACTTGACGCATCCGTTAGTGTGCATGAGCAATTAGTTAATTATCAGTGGTATTAAGGTTTGCACACACCAGAAAAACAACCGTATCAATAAAGTCGAGACTGCGAAATAATGAGGCGTGATATTTGTCGGAAACGTTTGACGAACAAATGTCCAATTATTCGATGAGAATAATGGTCAATTCCAGCAGAACCCGAAGGGGTGAAAAGTGAGCGTAACCGACAAACACTTCTAGACAAAATTGCATACGCAGTCTGGAAATCAAAACTATGTTCTGAGAAGTCCACATGGGCGAAATAAAGGATATATGAATGTGCGAGGAAATGAGATGACTGGTTGTGAGGAGAAACAATAGTACGTGTGTGCAGATGGGTGGAGAAACCCGAGAAAACTAACATGAAATATTGTGTATGGAGGGAATAAAGAAAGCAAAAAGTAATATGAGAGAAATATCGGAACGTAGCAGGTGCAGCATAAACAACAGTGACGTTACAACAGATACAGGGAATAAATTAAAAGGGAGGATTAGAATTCGCGATCGGGAAACAGAATCGGCGCGATCATGGTCCAAAGGTAGAGCAACAAACAGACCCAACTGCTGACAAGTCTCACCCAGTAACTGGCTGAGTTGGCGACAAGCGACTTCAAGTCATTCTCCGGTCTGAGCCAATTCGTGAGCATGACCATAACGTATAGAGTAGCCAGAAGGAGCATAAAGTGAAATAAGGAATACACGTAGGCGACGTGATCCTCCTCGTCGTCCCAAACAACTTGCTTGGTTTTATCCTCACTGTCCGAAGGACCTGCATCAGACTCTGTCATCGTGTAGTTTTCATTCGAAGACTTCAGAATGGAAACAAACGAAATAACGAGATGGTTTGAAAACAAACTAAGTGACTAGATTTTTGAGATAAATGGGAGAGGGCGATCGGTAAGGAATTAGGCAGAACTGTATGTATTGATTGCCTTAAGCTCACATTGAAACTCACCCGTCAAATTGAACCTCATTCTAAAAGCCATATACGGTAGGCTCGAACGAAGACGAAGCATGCTAACGTGTACTGTCCATCTGACACTGGGCAACATGCAGCACTGCATGAACGTTACCCAAAATCATTGTATTAGTACAAACCGAAAACCAGGAATAAAAGGTGCCTGTCAGGATCCGACGAGGTACGATGACAAGTCACACCAACATCTAGCATCTACGTCTATTTCAAAAAGCAAACATGCATTAGTAGCCTATTTGAGCAAAAGATCAAATTTGTACAGTGAATCCCTTCGCTAACAATATCAGCTCCGTCCACCTCAGCGGCGATTATGCCTACAAATTGTATCCGCGACAAAAAGACGAAGTGACTAGTGGAATCTTGTCATCTCATACGTGATAAGCCCGTCGAAGATATTTTGATTCGAGGCATGCGGGATAAGCTTGGCGGAAGAATGAGCCTCAATTTCATATTGGTAGACTGCGGTGCGATCGACCGTTGCAAACAATAACCACTCAAACGGACTGCGATAAAAAAATTTGATGTATTAGGTCCTTATACCTAAGTGGTTTTCATACCACAATGATATGCAGACAGTGTTATCGTAGACATGAAAGGGCAATCGTATGCTCGTTCGGTAACACGGGAATTGACGAACTACTACTGCAAGTTCAAAATCGTTAAAAATAATGTCGAGTTAGTGCATACGTACAAATCACATGACTCGCCAACATAGTCAGAGGAGTCAAACAGATCAACCACGTGCGAATAGCGCCCAATATACGTGTGGCGATAACGAAAGAGCGTATTATGACGGTACTTATCCTGACATTACAATTACTCACCAAGTGACAGTTGTACAAATTATAGAAATTTATGAAAACACATTTAGTAACTTCAAACTGGGAATCAGTCCTCAAAAGAAAAAGTCTGTACCACAGAATCCATTTCGCTTCCTTCCAACAGTATGCCCATCGCGACCATCCAGATAGCGTCGAGGTCCTAAGTCAACCTGAAAAACACCTAGTCATTAATAGCTTCAACCAATCTGACCTTAGTTTCCATTTATTAACCTGAAATTCAAGCTCCCATTCAGTTTAACCAAAAAGTTTGGAAAAGTGCCTCAGACTCGAAGTATGAACCGGTATTGTACGCACCTGCAACCGCCAAATGAACGGTAACACGGTTAACAGACTAAAACTTTCATACTTAAACTAACAACATCGTCGTGAACATTTAGAGTGAATATTAGTAACAAATAAACATAGGCGAAAGCTGTGCTGTCTTGTAGTTTCACTGAGAACACAAAAAGAACCCAAATCAACATTACGAAGGGAACAACGCATTTCGACTCACACACACGATTAGTTATTCCTCAGCTTCTGGCATAGCTCAGCTGGTACAGTGTTTGTCACGTTTTGGCAAGCTGCTTCTGTCGATACGTCGAATCCAGTAGAGGTCCACAGTTTTCGCAAATGAGTCCTAAATTATCACATCTGTCACAATACCCTTTCTCTGTTTGTAAACAGTCATGGTCGGATCATACAACACATCTGCAACAGTTCCGTCAGAAATGTGCCTTACAAAACGTTAACGGTGTACCGGGTTGACCGGAAGAAATATACTGAACAAATTATGTTCGGGGTTACCGAGAGCTATATGCTGTTAATCGAAGGAAACCCAAAGAAAGAAAATTGTTTACTCGGCTGCACTAAACTGTTTACGTAGTACAGTACGTTGATCCCCGGCCTGTGCAGTTGCACAAACTAGTGAGAGCAATTCAACCCACTGAACTCATGACAGCACACAGGCAACGACAGTCGATTACTAACCACATACGATAGTGGGTTGCGAAGTGTCAACGAATACAGAGGACTGAGAACGAATACTCGCTACAGAAGCCATCAAAATTGGACAATGACGAAGTCATACAGAACTAACTGGACAGAGAAAAACGCACACAACTGATGAAGATGACTTTCTTCTAGCACAGACAACGTACACAGAACATATAAAATAGTTATGACATATGACATTTGAAATGTGTCACAGCGAATACTTGGGATTCACCAAGCCCACTCTCTTTATCGAGTCTTTTAGATGAAAGTATGCGAATAGCAAATGACTTGGAACAAGAGAAACGAGCATATTAACGACTTACCATCTAATGAACATTGAATGAAAAATACGAAGTAGTTTAATATCGTACCAACACAAACGTCCAGCAAATAACAAACAAACAGTCAGTGATTTAACAAGCAGTCGTCGCATAGTTGCTATCAACAATAACATGATGAAAATTAAAAATGAATGATTATGGAGCAGAAGGGATGTTAACTTTAAAAAAAATCATTCACTGGAACACCAGTACGAACAAAATAAAACTTGGGAACCTGACCGCTTAAAGAAACGAAACAAAAATCACATGTACGTTTACAGGCCAATATGTGCCTATCTCAAGAGACGATGAACAGTTGCGGCTTGATTGAAAGGTGAAGTCTACCTGAGCAAAGTGTAAAAAGATCTTTGGTCACCCAAATGTGACAGAACAACCTTTTGGATCTCGATGAAATAACCCAAAAGAAACAACAGCAATACAAACTATATCAGTTTGCTGACAAAAAAGATTAACAGAAGATAATCTTCAGCTTTTAAGGTAGTTAAATAATTTGCCCACACAATACTAGTATTGGATTATTCTTTGAGCTAATTGTGTCTTGTGAAGAGTTCGGTACCACGCACAAAAACACATAAGAGATCACCTCGTCATTTGGGAAGCCTTAACCTCGAGTATGAACTCCAATTTTAGGAAGTCATTTGCCCAAAATATGGGTTACCAATTGGATGGCGACAGCAATCATTCATTCAACCCTCCCCCCTATCCTCTCAAACATCCGTATAGAACGCAATGTCAATAGCAAGCAGAAAAATGCAGAATGGCGAATGGTACCATCGATATGCACAATGAAGCATTCCATCTTCGACCACATCAAACGAAGCTGCGCTCTTAATATAATCCAGTGTGATGAGGAAACGAGCGCAGTCAACCAACGTTAACAACAACCATACTACTGCTAAGAGCGTGCACAGCCCTTCACTAAGAAAGCAACTCAGGCATACCGAGACGACGAGCACTGTAGATGACGAGGAGACTGTATACAGTGCTTCGATTGACTCTAGAATGAGAAAAAGACAGCCAGACGTGGACCATCATTCGTACACACAAATACAGGTAAACTGCAATAAGTTAACTAAGATAACTGAAAATTATAGTGGAAATCATTTAAAAAATCAGGTGCACAGAACTGCTTCCCAAGCACTTCCATGTCAGGTTGACACAACCATATGAAAGTATACAATGACAAAAAGATCATTGCTCCAACAATAAGAAATGAACTAGGCAGTTGAAACGAAAAACAAACACAAATTCGTTGTGATCAAAATCACTTACGAGTCATACAGGGGTCGTGAGTTGAAACAATTCTCTCTTCATCAGCTACATCCCACCTCACTCCTGAGTCCCAGACTATCTACCGGCGTAACACAGGTCGAACCAACGTGACCCAAAAAACCAACGAAAAAATCAAATCACAAAACGCTGCTCACGGCATCAAAAGATAAACCCCAACTATGTGCTGTCGAGATAACAAAAGAAGGGGTGCAAGGTTAAAACTTGATATGTCTGGTCGATTCTGGTTTCTGTCAGAGATGGAATCAGTCCTATGGAGGTCCCATTATACCAGTGTGAGTTTCCGGTGACTAGTTCCCTTTAACTTACACTTTTTGTTGCCGGATAACAGGGAATGGCGTGGCTTCGTAGCTCAGCTGGTAGAGCGCTTGCCGCGTTGAGGCATGGTGTTTCTGTCGCTGGTTCGAATCCAGCCGAAGCCCTGACTTTTCACAATTGGGTCTCATCTATAATCATAAAATCTGCCAAACTACTTATAGTAATACAATAGAGAGTCATCTGTTGCTTAGTCTGTTCGGTTGATAGAGTGCCCTGCGTTGGCACGAGAAGATACTGGCCGAACACATATGTGGCAACATACCTACGGGAATGTATTGTTTTGGTGAGTCCGTTCTAGAGTTGTAATTAGAGGGTTGGTTGATGTCCCCTCATGTGCGTGTATCACTACCTGTCTGTCTTATCTGTCGTGGTTGAAATCTCTGGTACTAGTAGTCTGAAGAAACCGTACGCTAAACATAATGTATTTAGATAATCCACTGGGGGGTTCATGATGATTTTTCCCCTTGTTTTCTCTTGCCTACATAGCTAACCTTGGTAATAAGGACGGGTTTAAAATTGAAAACGGGACATGGAAAATCCGCAAGTCCCTCTATCAAGTAGGACAGTCGCAGCTCTGGGTGCTCTTCTCTGGCATTCCGGTGCAAATATTCTGGACGCTCGATTGGCAACAGCCACTTCGTCCTGTGCAAATTGAACTTGAGATAGGCTTTGGTCAGTGGACTCCGACCGACAAACAGACAGGAAGAGGGCATTTTCAATTGCCCACTGTGTCGTCACTAATGCGTCACGAAAGATAAAGTGGTGTATTCCATCTGTGGACGAGACGCTTACAAATCGATTACGACATCTGAATTGGGGTTTTAAAAATAACTCGGGCCCCCTCGAAATTGCCACAGGCGAGCACGTTCGCCCAAGCCCGAGGGGCAGGTTGATTCCATTCCACATACCTAGCCCAACTGACACTGGCTAGCTAAAGCCCAAGTCGTCTGCAATGATAACCACAACGAAGTTTTTGTTCTACATCCACTATACCGGCCAAGGAGAAGAATTTATGGAAAACTTATTTTTATAGTTTATTACTGGCCTTATATTTGTTCACAAAGTGGCGTCAGCTGACGTACTGATATGTGTTAAACAACCTTTGGATAAGAAAGAGATTGTGCCCCACACTGAAGGACTGGTTAGTTGCTGTTTTCCAAAAAATTGCGGTGCCCTAAAGAGAAACATAGGATTCGTGCAATAGATAATGGTGACACCACTTACAGAAACGAAGTTACTTTTTAGTGCAGGTTCTGGTTATATGAAAGAGAAGCGAATTTGCGGATCGACCGCAGCTTATTTCTAAAAAGTGCACACACAAAAAAAGAATGTATTTAGAGCACAATGGGAGTAGAGAAAGCGTTACGGTAATTACGACTGGAAACGTACATCATTCACCCAAGTGTCCCTTGAACTCCGTGGTCAACCAAGCGACGTTCAAAAATATAAGTTGAATATCACTCACAGCTGGTCGCAGCTGTCGAACTCCCATAGACATTTCCAGCCAGCGTCTGGTACCAGAGACGCATCTCTCTCAGGCTTAAGGATCGCGTATATAGGGCGACAGTGAGGGTTCTATTATTTTACGCCTGCGAAGCTTGGCTGCCCACGGTAGAGGACGCCAACCGTCTTCAGGTATTTGACCATCGATGTCTGCGTTCGATCGCTCGCACCGGGTGAGCAATACAGAGGTTAAGAAGTGGGTATCTGGTAGCGATTAAGAGGTTAAGAAGTGGGTATTTGGTAGTGATTGTCAAACGAGTTCTTTTGTTCAATCCTTACATTTGCACAGACTTAGATGGTTAGGTCATGTACTAAGGATGCCAGCTAGTCGTCTGCCACATCGAACATTCTTTGCCGACGCTGCGGCCGATAGGCGTAAGATGCAAAGTGGATGGATCATGACCTGGCATAGGGAAATGAAATCGTTCACCCAAGAATTGACCACTGTATGTCGGGTTCGTCTCCCGGGTTGGGCACTCCGCGACTCACAGAGTCGGTGGCTTGAGACATTAGGTGAGATGGCGGCTAATCGAGCTCAGTGGCGTGAATGTTGTCGTTGTTTGTCCGAGTTGTCTGTGAAGTGAGTGCAGTGAAAGCCGTAAGGAAGCTGTCTCGCTGATGACGCCTTACTTTCACTTACAGCTCGGTTGTTTGTTTGCAAGGTGTAGGCGCCTTGATGTATGTTTGAATATAGACGTAGCTATTTTTAGTAGTTAGGTCCCCACCACTTCTGTATTTCTCTTCCTGGCCAGGAAATGCTTTCTTCTTCGTAGTTGCATGACAGTTAAGTATGCGTATGATAATGATAAACTTTTTGATGATGTTCAACTTACATCAACCAAATCCCATAATAATTATCAGTATTTGAAAACATTTTAAAAGATGGTTTCCAATAAGTCACAAATTAAAATAGTGAAGTGCTTTTGTCAATTTAAATAGAGATATAAACGATGGCAAAAGAAATGTATACATTTATCTGTCGATAATAGTGAAATATGTCGAAAACAGGTTTATACACAGCGTGTGTTAGCACGGTTTACTCATGTGACCGTAAGTGGTGCGTGATCAATAGGTAGACACATTCTGAAAATTAAGTCAGTTGTACTCGATGTCAGTTAAGTGCAGTAAATAGTTTTTTTTCCGACACAAGACATTCTACCATTTGTAGGATGGACATAACTCGATCGTCTGAAACCAGAATTTAAATAAATCATCGAAAACGCGATTCAATATGGTTGTCGCTAAGTAATCCCGGGATATACAGCTCAGACTACTTGAAGGAAGTTTGCAAACTAGACAAAAGGAAAGTGATGGTTTCCGTTCTGATCGATTTACCAGTGCTGACATCAGATATAATAGAAACATTAGTTTTGAATAGTAGCGGAAAATGTAACTGTTTCCAGTCTGAGATATACTAGTTACTCAGCATAAATGAATGCAGAAAGAACAGAAAAACAGAAGTAAAACAAGCAACACAACGAGTGTTTGTTCATTTCGAACGGCAAGGATGGTGCGAAAAACGTTTAATCCTAACTCGTTCGTCTACTACGAGAAAAAGGAATGAACGACAGCAAATGACCGGAAAAAATGACATGCAATTAGTCGACATATGTACCACATCAAAATAGTTATTAGGTCTACACACTTGAGTCACGTCAATAATATGCTGACAGACTAACCAGATAAGCACAAGCACGTTCCAAATGATCTAGGTGGACTAATTAGAATGTAAAGCTAACAAACGCAGTTTGATCAAACTGTCATATTCACTGCCACGTCTGCGCGGACTGCTAATATATGGGTTCAAATCTGGGTTTGTTAGAAAACGGTAAGTGTATAGAACTGAGCTAGTGTAAACAGGATCTGATTCGCCTACAGAAACTCGTACCTATACAAAAAGCGCTGGTTATGTTATCGGCTATTAATGATTCAAAAAAGCAAATTATTAGCTGTGCGGAGTGCATCTGAAAAGTCGAAACGATGATTTTATGTATTGACAACGCGAAGTACATTTGAGTAGGAATAAGAGATCAGCAAATTGACTGAGTGGATTTCAGCCTGATAAACCATAAGCGCCGATAGTATTAAGACAATGGTTTACAGCTTCGAAAAATAACGCGCCACTGTTCAGCCGCAGGATAAGGGAACGGGCATGTGGACATGATTGACTTGATATCTACGGCGTTGTCCGTGTCAAGTGAAAGGAGAGCTGACTGTGTTCCGGCAAAATAATCCTAACTCTGTCACAACGCATTGTAAGTAATCGAACCAAAGAGGAGCAGATAGGAACATAACGGAAATTTCGTTGTTACAATCTATCCCTAATCCTAAAAAACTTTTTGTCTAAGATTAACAGGACCTCGGTAATTTCACGAGCATTCCGCGCAAAAATGGTGAGGATTGTATTCTCCATACTGCCTCATTAGGTTAATGAGAAAAAAAGTATACAGCTCTTTCAGCACAAGGCGTTTACTGCCATGTGACGAGTTGGATACTGTATCGTGATCCTAACTTGTTCAGTCGACGATTCACACCTTGTAATTCAGCAATCCCATGCCAACGCAGTTCGAAAGTCGTGGTGAGAACACAGGTGAATCTGCAAGCATATCTTACATAACAGGCTATTTACGACGTAAAGAGGCAGACCTCAACGGACACATATCAAGGCACCGAGAAATGAACGTGGTCAGTAACTAGAGTATTCCAGGAATTTCACAGAACACAATGTTGCGATGACAAGCTTGCAGTCCTGTTTTATCATAAAACAAAAAAAAAAAAAAGAAGAAAAGGGTGAAAAAAATAAGAAATAAAAAAAAAAAAAAAAAAAAAAAAAAAAAAAAAAAAAAAAAAAAAAAAAAAAAAAAAAAAAAAAAAAAAAAAAAAAAAAAAAAAAAAAAAAAAATAAAAAAAAAAAAAAAACAAAAAAAAAAAAAAAAAAAAAAAAAAAAAAAAAAAAAAAAAAAACGCCGAAGATGACGGAGACTTTCAGAAAACGGTGAGTAGAACTCAAAAAAGGTTAATAGTACATATGAGCACATATGCCATAAAAGAGAGAAAATTCAGACCGTAAACTTCAAGGACGATACAATCAACCCAGCTAGCTGATCAGCTAAACTGTGCTGAAGGACATGACAGCAAATAACGCGCGATGATAGTCACATGATACGAATGGCGAAATGTAATCCGAACATATACCGCACGACATTGTGCAAACTAACAAAATGTTGGATAATCGAACATGGTCTGAATGGTAAACAAAACGTCTGTTTAATTTACACTCAGTAAACAAACGCGAATCGCGAATACAAGACGGTCGAGTAAACCATCAAACGAAAGAACAAAACGCAGTTGGAACTGTGGCGTCAAGATAAGCATACAGATGTAAGTTCACATATAAGGTTATGGTGAATGTCCTGTTAACCGTTTGAGATGTCTCGATGTCAATTCGAGATGTTCCAAAGAGGTTAGCTGAGGTTCAATGTTGAACAGGATCGCACAGCTAGGGTGCAAATGGGTAGAGAGAAAAACAGAGACTGGTTGGCTCTTATAGAGTGAGAAGACGTGATTTCGCCAGGTGAGGAGGGTGAAGAAAGTTAACTCACCTGGACCCAGTAATTTGGGACATCATAAATTGACATCGAGACATCTTAAACTGGAAAGGGTATAGAGGTGTGTGCATTTAGTACACCTTCAAAGAATACTTAAGCCCTTATTACTGTACAGAAGACGCTGGAAAGACTGTAAAAAAGAACCTGATTATACAGTGACTCGTCGACCACTTTGGATCACCAACCAAAGGTGCTTCCGACTACCGAGATGGACAATACATAAGTTCCAACTCGGAAAGCGTTAAGTTCTGGCACGCAAAATAGAAGAGACGTCGCTGAAGGTCCTGAGAACCTTATTAGACAGGTTGTCCAGATTCGCTTAGATATAAACGCTCGCAACAAGACCAACTTCACGTGCTAGCAATGTGTAAGAGCAAGGAAAGCAAGATGACGTGGGATTTTTGACTATAGATTAAATAAGAATATAGAAAATGACGTGAAATCACCTAAATGATATGGAAAAGTTGGATAAGGCGTGCCAAGCGCCATAAATAGAAAAGGTGCTGTGACAAGATTGTGTCGAATGTTATTCACTACTAAGTATAGCATAAGGTTAACGTTAAGTGTTCCAGTCGTCCCACTTGCCAATTTGAATAATTTTATTTCAAATAATTGGCCCCAAAGATGAGTAGTGAGGCGGATAACAGCTAGTTCGATCCTGTTGAGCCTCATCAGATTCACGCAAGCCGATGAGTCAAACCCACTACCCGTGAATACGCGTCAAATTGAAGTCGAAGCGATTATCCACTAAACCAAGGAGTTGCGATCACTGGGATTAGGGGGCAGTATATGGATTCATTGGCGTGCGCACACGGTGTTGATAAGACTCAACAAAGTCCATCAGACGGACTAAATGTTGGTAACCAGCGCTCTGAACTCCTTCTGGCGTCGTGATGGATATCTATTCCTCCGTAAAAAACCAACCAACAGTCTAACAATTTCAACCTAAGGAAAGGAAGTGCAACAGTTGATGAAAGTAGTTCCGCATCGTCAGGTTACAACATGATCGATGAGAAAGCGAAAATAGAAGCAAGAGAAGGCGGAGTTGAAGCTTACAGCGTTCCTACCTCAACATCTTTACAGTCATGCTGGATGCAAGGTTACACTTCAGGCTGATTAAACGTATACAACAGCAGTGGTGAAAACGGGGATTGGGGTCAGAAACCGTGTGACGGGAGTAACTGAGTGTAGTTTATGCTGAGCTG
>LOND01005374.1:15948-32865 GCA_014220965.1 Paragonimus kellicotti
TACACACGGTTTCCCAAGTTTATAGAAAAAAGGGGTGCGAACAAGAGATGTAATAAAAATGAATGGTAAATGTGGTGTAAAACCACGGAAAAACAAATAATGGATCATTGATACTACGGCTAAAATGATCGACTGATGAGTTATAATATTCCGTGTATACGTGTACCAGCCTGCCCTCTACTTAGGAACGTTAAATCATTCTGATTGTCCAGTTAGAAAGTTCTCTGAATAACTAAGGGTATGCTTGGCATGAAAATATACCAAAAAACGCACATCCATTACATGATCATAAGCCATTACGTTTATGTTCTGTTAGTCGTCGAAATCCGTTTTCTTTCATCCACCATCCTAAGTGATCTGTTCTCTCCGTTATAGACAGCTGAAGAATCAGCACACAATGTAATTATCATCGATTTGGAGTACTTGACTAACGTGTCAAACCATAAAAAAACGGAAACCCTTTAATTTATTGCCTCATGAAAGCGCGGTCGGAGCTCTAATCCAGTCCGTGGCAAAGGATATGCACTACTGACGAGCTCTAATGAGAGCGAAAACTCGAGTCTAGTGCTTCTTTTCGAAAGGGGCCGACTGGAAAGTCTATGGGAATGCGACAGCTGCGATCAATTGTGGGTGATGTTCAATCTATATGAAACCAAATCCCCTACTACTCATCAGTAATAAAAATAAAAACCACTTTATGGAAAACGACAGGATCAACATCAGCGGTTGCAATTGGAATGTAATCACATTTGCTCTGGTTGGCAGATTCGATATCATGTTTCACGATTATAATACAATCAACACGGATTTCTAAATCCGATACACGCTCAAACAAATCGTTTCAATCACCAGTGGGAAAGAGGCATCGCAACAAGTGATCGTTCATCTGAAAGGTAAGCGCTGGCCAGCCTCAACTTTACTAAGAACAGTTTACGCGTGCGTGCTTTGAGTAGCTGCATATTCTCAATTGAGGATGCTGGCTAGGTACAATCTGATTACAAGTAGAACAGGAAAGGATCTTTCAACTGTTTGATCTAAAGGAATTACAACACACAAACTGCCTGATGCCATTTAAATGGCACATTCGACTCGTATCCAGGTGCGTACATTACTGTTTTCATGCACTTGATCATAGTATCTCGGTCTGTTCACCTAGGTGCATATGACGGCCTGTGAACGGAGAGCACAGCTAACTGTTGTTTGGACCTCTTCAACAGTTTGCAGTGACAAGAGAGATTATATTCCTTTCGTTTTATAAACAGATTTTGATTCAAAGATGACAGCGAACTCGGAAAAACCAACACTGATCCAGAGTTGAGTGAAGCGAATAAACAGACCAACTTTGCCGTGATTGATTATCAGCGCAAGTTCATTAATAATGAATGAAATCGATTCTCTCTGAGCGAAACAAAAGTGAATACTGGGAATGCCCACATAATTTCGGATCGTTTATCCTCTCTAGTTACGGAATATTTGTGTTATTCCCACTACACTAACGTCTTGTACACGTGCTCCACATGTCTATTCTCATTCAATTATAATGGCCATAAGCCTGACCAGAAGAAGGTAATATGGCCCGAGTCGATGCTCATCATAACAGTGAAGTCAAATGGCTTAGAAGAAAGATTCGCCAAAAAGGATAGACTGCTAAACAAGGTCAAGCGGCAGAACTACAGAAACGGTATGAAGACAAGCACTCCATTGATTGTGCAACGTGTCGCCTCCGACTGCGTTTTCGATCAGTGATTTGAGTGGTTACGATTATCTCAACTGGACAGTAGACATATATTCATTTTACCCAATGAAACAGTCGAGGTGTTCATACTTCGTGAGCACCACGCGATTTTACCCGACTGGCGATAGTGTTAATTAGTAATGTCCGGTGCCGTAAACGCTCAGTAGGTATAAGGAGTATGTGATTTAACCATCGCAGGCTGTGATCAAGGACCAGTGATTAGCTGGCCAATTGATCGCACACTTCGAGCGTTCCGAAATACATGCTAGCGAACGGCTGCATTGCTTACGCGATCATCATGTTTAATTTGAAATAACTGGCGGAGACAACGGTGGTTAAACACAGTAAGTTTATTTATATCTTCGTCACGAACACGATGCGCTTCCGAGTTACAGGACGAAACGGAACGCACACAAGCATTATAAACTTTCGTTTCAGTGACAACCGAACGTCTTTTCGACGTCACAGATGACGCAGGTTGGCAAAGGCAACTCGTGCTTTGCTATCCTTGCTGATATCTCATCAGCAACAGTAGAAGCTGATAGCATAGTGCTGTCCAAGCATGTTCCAAGCCTGCAACAAAGAATAGAACAGCACTTTAAAGGTTCAAAGCGTATTCTATACAAACCACCTCGGCCACTCACCATGTTCTGCACAATCTGTATATCTTCGGCACAGCAGGGAGGGAGAAATCAGTCACTCTTGGCGAAGATCACAAAAAGTGATGGACACCCGGGATAACTGTACATAAACTCTCACTTTAGTTGAAAAGGTGAGTATACAATTAGATTACCAGATTAATGCAATTCCCATAGAACCCTTTTACAAGGAAGACAGAAGGTCACGGGTAACCGAATTGAATGCAGCCTTTAGATCGAAAAATATCCTGACCTTTAGTTGACTGTAAGAGTGCCAACACTCGAAGGTCCGCCACAGGATAGAATAGTAATCACTGCACCCTCGCCCGGATCGGAATCCTATCTGTTATTTACGCAGCCGACTTTTTTCAGGTTTAGTGATTATCCTAAAAGTGAATGTTCCATAAGTTCAAAACAATTAGTTCCCTTCCTAACTTCGAACAGAGATGCGAGAAGAAGGAAAAAACGCACAAAGCTATTTCGTTCTCCCTCTTCCATACCGAATGACAAATGAAAGTACGACGAACAAAAGCAAAATAACCCAAACCGGACATGTGCGCCAAACACATGTTGTTGACCTGAGATAGCCAAGCACAATCGCTCAGGCGAAACACAGAAAAAGAGAATTAGTGTGATGCATTATAAACCTGAATGTTGGGTTGACATTAATCTGAACACTTAAAGCCAGTGGGTTTCAGGCGATGGACGAGATCCAATGTTCATGAGCGACCAGCATAGACAAGTTAAGCCACGCAGTCATAGTCAGAACACACTCTAGTAAACGACCCCTTGTTGCAGACTTCAAACGTCTACTAGTCCTACCGATGTAAATTATGCTGTGGTTATAAACAAAGTGACAGACACAACTTGCGCTGACGTCAACAGGTTGCTCTTCCAGAAGTTTACTGATCAGGTAAACGATTACGATGACAACCACAACCATGATTCGTCTAACCGATGAGACCAACAGTTCCCCGAACAGAATCGTAGCACTGTTATCCTTGAAAATTAGTGTTCCTTGTCTAAGGGTGTCCGTAGTTTGTTGTGTCTGTCTGGGGACTGCATCAGGTATCCACCTTGGTTCCACGTTGCTGTGAGTTAGCTAAAAAAAGAACAAAGAACAAATAGGACCGGCACACAAAAATCACTGAGGCAGAACTAACAAAGGTGGGCAACCTTGATAGGTGTCGTGTGCTCGGTTGGAAAGCTGGAGACCATCCACGCCGCTGGTTGGAAGTGTTGGGCATAGCAAGGTGACACAAGCAGTGGCGAGCTCGTATCAGTGAGACGACTGACTGTTCTTTTCCATGAAGCTCCATTGTTACTACTTTTTATCCTTAAGCACATGTACATACTAATGTCATTTCGTAGACTACCGTCAAGACCAACGACGGCATGAACCAGAGTATCTGCGAGTATCGTTCCATGTTTGTAATGCTGATGAGGATGAACCAGATTGCTTTGCAATATATAAACCTCCTCGTTGATTCATCATCTTTGGTACTAACAAGGAGACATCTAGAAACAGTAAGTAACTCTTCCGTGCACAGTTCACAGTCGATAATAAAATTGGGATGACCACTTTTTGTCCGTTTCGCCACATCATCAACATAGTGTTTGTAGAATATTACCGTCACAATCGATGGAAGCAATCGTCTCTCAATCTTCAGCATGAAAAAATCAAAAGGCGAGGGATTTAACGGGCTCTCAGCAGATAGTTCACCCAAATGTGGATGAGGGGTATTCTGTAAATGCAATTTGGTGTCCACCGGACGTGGGAAAAACGGCGATTTTAATAAATCAGTGGGAAGTGCTACATTAGAACCGTCGGTGTCAACCAGTTCACAGGCTTTAGTTAAACTGCAATTCGTAACTAATGACTGAATCTCCACTAAACACATGCAATTGTCTGTTAGAATGATTTTTTCACCAAGATCCTCGATTAAACCAAACGAGTATTTGAGGCTGTGTTGAACCAAGGAATGCACTGATCATCACGCCAGTCTGTGTCGTAGTGGGTTGATCAGCAGTACAATCGGTCTGAATACAACATCGAGCGTATTCGTTTTGGAAAACCATGCAGTTGTGGCACCCATAAGACAAGTGGTTTTAAGCTTTGAGAAACACTTTCACAATTCGATTTAGAGAAGCACATCAAGGTGTCAAAGTATTCGTTGTCCCATAGCAGTCGCACTTTTGGGCTTGATAATACGTTTAAACTTGCTATAAATATTCAGCATGGATGGTATCTCTTTTTGTTCCAAAACCCAGGCATCTGATGACTTGTCTGATTTCAACACGATCATTTCGTTCATTCCCTTACAGCCTTAAAACGGTGTGGCAGTGGTCACCAGATTCCTTGTTCTCATTGAGATCTAAGAGTTATCGCATGAAAAACACATGCACCCACACGATTTACGTGTATGCAAAACATCACGTCGTAAGCCAGATCAGAGTACACAGGTACTGATTATGCATGAATGCAAAAACAACTGCTTGTTAGTGGGTCCGGAAAAAAATGCATGGACCTTGAATCTAGTGTCTACACATCCAACAAGAAATTTAAAAAAACACGAGTGGAGCACTTTTTGTCCATATGTGCACACCATTGCTTTGTAAATAATGGCGGTCCATAAGGTGTAGAGCAAAATTACAAACACTATCGAGCTTCATTTTCGCAGAAAGTATCACGCAGAATACCAAGCAAATAGCCACTATAAAGTTCGCGTTATTTGCATAAAAAATCGACCAGCCGAGGAAGAACGATCGAACAATGTGATGTGAGATCAAGAAGTTTAGAAATGTATCACATATGAGAAAGACAGTGGAACTCACCGAACAGGTCAATTTTATCAACGCCGCGGGCGAGCTTAGACGAAACGAAGAGTAGATGACAGAGAACACGAGGAACGCAATTCCTATAGCAATTTGACCACTAAACGAAGTTTGCAACGAGTCATCCGGGACCGTACCGTTCGTGAACGGTTTTAAATACAAGGTCGGGTTACACTCCCTTACGGTTCCGTTGCTCAGAGCTGACCAAGTCAGGAAGATGACGTAGCATGCGACGAGAGAAGACTGAAGTAGAACATGTGTAAACAAGGAGGGGTTACAGAAACCGCGAAACATAAATTTTCGACAATCATTCATAATAATTAATAGGGATAAAAATTCTACACGAGTATGGATATGGACTGGAGGAAAATTGAAGACCATGATACAAAATAAAGCAAAGAAGGACTAAGCGAAAGCAGGAAGAAATAGTATAAGATATAAGACGATGGCAGAAAGTGGAACTACTTTGTCAATGATTTCGGCACGTTGCCTTGCAATTATTTGGTAAAATGTCCTACCAAAGGAGTGCGTATAATGACAACTAGGGAAGGCCACGATAGTATGTATAACATTTCGCTACTGGATTCCGCTTGCAACCATATTCCTCGAGGTCACTAGTCAGCAGCACGCTATCTTTCGGACGTCAGCCCGAAAGCCAAGTAGAGCCAACAGAGACTAAAATCGATACAGTCCTCCAAACCCTTAACGTAAGTTATGAACAACTCAATTTGCTAACTTTTCCAGCTACGTGCGAAAAGTGTAGACACGGCGTAATACGACAGACGATGAACAGGCACGCACAAGACGCATTCCAGTCACATTAATCGGTGAGCTAAAATTAGTTTGCGCAAAATCTCGGAACATACCAACAAAAGTTACGTCCCCTTCAAATTATGCTAAGTTTGTGTCCCCAAATCTGTCGCCTTACTGAAAAATAAGCTCTTATTTGCATGGTGAGTTATAAGCGAGAAGCGAGGACGGATACAGCGACCATGATTAGCACGAAACATATCCGGGTACATCTAATTGATGTTGCTAATTCGTCAACCCTCAGTGACACACTTGCAAAATAAGTGATTGGCTGATATTTTTATCCGATCAAGCCAAAACACTTTAAAGCTTTTGAAATTGGACAGAAATTGACTTGATCGATTTATCGTCAAAAATAGCCCAGTGTGTCCAATCGGACTCAACTCTAGTGACTGTGATCGCCACAGATGGATTCGTACACCTTTAGCATCATCAATTAAAAGTTCACGCTCAAAAAGAAGACTACTGACGATTCTGCAGCATGACATTTTGAAGTTCAGTTGCGATAGAAGGAGGCGTATTCTCAGGATTTGAAGATATTCTTTCTCACTGACATTTCGATCTAGGGAAGATATGTTCACTTCTTCATTTGTGCATACTGTACGTCATAAAGACATCGAGCACCAATAACGAGATGGGCAAATTCCATCGATGGCTTTTATCCGAATTTTGAGTCGACCGTCTCGATAAGTCACGGTTCAACTATTCACATTAATCTACCTTCTTGTAAAGTAGATCATAAACGAAACTGTACAAACCCATCATTTACCAATGGATAAAATTGAGTAAAGGAACACACCATAGTCGTTTACTTCAAAAACCACACTCACTCAGCCGCCACTTGAAAACAGATGAAATTTGTGCAACATTGTTGTCTACAGGAATAGGTGGGCACTCACGATTCTAAAAACTTTCTGCCTGCTTTACCGGATGTCTCCTTTGATCAAATACTTCCTGAAGCACATCCACAGTATGAGAAGGTTCAAATTATCTTTTCAGGTCCCTCCATCAAGTTGTAATTTGTTAGCCATCGACTGAGTGAACAACTTTCGATAGCTCACCAGTGGTCACCACTGCAGTCTGCACGTTGACGAGTTATTTTCGGCTTACATTTACGTCCAACTTAGCTGGCACTGCACTAGGTTGAAAACGCTGATGACTTTCGGTCTAAACGTGCATGGATTAAAAAACCACGACCGGAGCAATCTGGCTTTGAAAGAAAGGGAACATTTTCTGGCGGAATGCGTAGGTTTTACAAGAAAGGACTTAGAAATGTTCGAAGGTTGTAAAAAAAAGGTTTTACATTCCCTGAAGAGGTTACTTTGCGTTGTGAACTGCAACTCAGCATGCAAAATGACCGTTATCAGAAAAAGAGAAACAACAATGATTTAATGGCGACCATATTGATAAAATTCGCATCTGATCTAACAGAATTGTGTGAGAAAATGATGAGCTTAGCATTACCAGGACAGGAAAACGGTGGTGCTCTAGATCGACATGTTTGCGTCCGCATATTTGACTGAGTGATAGAAGTTTTCAGAGGGGTGATGACCGGATTGCTTTTCATTCGGCGTTTGCCGAGCGGAAAAGCGTATAATGCCACTGCGTGACCTAGCCTGCTCGACGACTCGGAAGCTTGATCTGTTCATACAAATGTGAACACGCCATACCATGTCACTGTTGTCACTGTCAATTATCCCGTTCCAACATGTACAAACGTACGGATTGATCCCCATTGTTGTCAGCATGTACGGATGGAAAATTAGATCGACACGGCTCATAGGTACTAGCGTAGAACATGAAAGCAAATATTAGGACTCGGAATTAGTCGAACACTATGGTCTAGGATAGTGCAATCTGGAAACATCACCTTCACATATAAAACATTTTACACACAAAAAGTCATTCGGTCAAAGTGGGATGGGCGCAGACTGTAGCACATTAAATTCAATGTAGAGCACAATGTTGACAAATACGGGAACATGAGATGCATCCAATTACCGATCAACGAATCAAATCGCCATCAGTACAGTAAAAGGAAAGGTAACGTGTTGTGGATAAGTCCATCTACAACACATACTTACAATAATTTCATGCTAATCTGCCACTTTCGTATGTTCATGAAAAAATGATATGGTGAGTTGCTACGTACGAAGATTCTTAACTAGCAATACACTAGAATTCATAATTCTGTAGTTTCTGAGATACTGATGAACATTGTACTGTGCAAAATATACCTGCTAACTCGTCACTTGACATGGTCAGTGGCGTGTTCGGGAGAGTAGTTTTCCGCGATAGATTATTTGACGCAATGCAGTTTGTACACAAACGTTGATTGTGTGTAGATTTGCCTGGTCTCTGTGTTCACTTATTCTCTGGGGACAGTTTGTGTGAGAGAGAGCAACGATAGTGATGGGTCTACTAATTACCGGCTAACGGAAATGAACACGCAGATGGAACAAGTACAGTGGTGTCGCACGATAAAACAACTGACCCTACTTCTATTCACGACGACTTTGATGGTGATGAGAATTTATGAACATCAGCCGAAGGAATAGTCACATATGTGAAAGGAGCATCAGGGGAAAAATAGCTGGATGTGAATCAACCTGCCGGAAATGTGCTTGATGACGAAGTATCTTCCACTGCTCGTTCGACTTCACACCAAGCTTTAGGAACCCTCCAGGAGTAGGCGGAGCAATACAATACTGAGCTTAACTTGGCCTGAACAGCAGTCAACATCTACAAGAACGATATCCCCCAGCTGAAAAAGAGACGTTCTCACACTTTGTACTACGTCTTCAGCCTGGAAAACCATTTGCTGCAAGTCACAGAGTTCAAACCTCACATAAATATGCAGTCGCTGAAATATGAAAGAATCACTGTAAAGTAGTGTTAATAAATACTAAGTTCTACATTTCGAGTATTACACCAAAACCCTCATTTATTAACAAAGATCACTGAACAGTGGTAAACTTAATAATCACGACGCACCCATTAGGGACGGACGGATAATACAGTATAGTATAACAAATATGTGGCTCGGCATTGAGGTCTATCATCGGTGGGTCTAGTTGTCAAATGGATTCGTTGATTCACGAATACTTGACGATTACATCAAGTGACGAATTAGCTGAAAGATAAAGTGCATTCAAATGAAATCAGTACTTTATTTAGCCGAATGATAAACAGATTTTGTTTCACTGACACATCCGACAGGTTAAAGAATTACAATATCCACCTCTAACAGTGAACTTGATATTGACCAAAAAACTAACCTGGAGAAGACCAGAGGCAGGCAATCGGTCGCGTACAGCAGGCAGAACGGATACTACACTGACCAAGACCACAAGGATGAGATTGAGGCTGACCATCGCCTTATTTAAACCACACTCGGGGGCACCAGCATAGTAATGGTAGAGTAGACCAATTCCAACTCCGGACAGTACGTAGAAACAGAAAGTGGAAACGACAAGACCGACCGCGTAACGCTTTTCCCCAGTATCCTCCAAACGTGTGATCCAGGCAGAATTCCACGAATGAGCAAAATCGATAAGCGAAATCAACTGGATCAAAATGAACAGCGCACCACCAATCATCCCAATTACCATCCAGGTCTGTGTGAATCCTTCCACAGGAATGAAAAACGCACCAACGATTAAGGCAATCCAGATGAGGAACTTGAAGAACCAAAATCCGCTTTGTATTTTCGCACGTGGATCCCGAGAAGAACGTACGCACAACATGAGCAGGAAGAACAAAAAGTAAAACATAGCTGTTGCGAAACACAAACGATAGACAGCACCAAAACCAGTGATCGCCTCGCAATCCAGTCCACTTTGAATGTTCGTATTTATCACACCGAGTTTGAATGGTGTGCAAAGCGCAGGAATTTTGGTAAGACCAACACGAACTTGCGGAATCAGGGCGATTGCCGACAGAATGGTAGTCAGAATCAGTATTATACTAAACATGATGCGTGACGAGGTGGAACTTTTGCATGGCGGTAGGCAATGACAACACAGACTCGCCGCAGACGAACAGAAACAACATGCTACAGAGCTAACAATGCAGCCCATAGTTCTTGAAGCTCAAACGAAATGGTCAATAGAAGGGTGACGAAATTTCTGCGGGGAGAAAAAGACGTCGACAATGATTTATTTAGCATGAGATGTTAATAAGTTGAACAAAAATACATAGCAGTTTTCGCGTGACCATGCAAAGCTGGTCGTAAAATCAGATGTTCAGAATAGTAGACATAATTCAAGGCAGATCATAAAATTTACTTACGCACCATGATAGGTGAGCATACGGTATTTAGACAACTACATGTTCATCAGACAGACTAGTAACTGGGTCATTAGTTCAATTCCAGGGTGTTCTTTTGTAAAATATCTTAGGGGGGCTAATAAGAAACTGTGCTAATTGAGGGATTACACTAAAACCGAAAGCACAGGGCACATGCTTAGAACGAAACCTAGCTGAGGATGGGAATATAGATTTAGACAAATCAGAGTGAAGAGAATGACCAGAATCGGACGAATTTTGAAGGGAAGTGACCCGTATGTTTCGAGATGCTGAAACCCGACCGTAACAAGGAACACCGTCACAGTTAAACAGACAACCCCGTATATCTTTCATCTGGGGAAAATTACGAGAAAACAACGTAACCAAAATGAAGTATGCGCACAAACAGAAAACGGAGGACAAGATTATAAGGTATTGAAAGCGATTTTGGAAGTCAAGCATAAAAATTGAGTTCTCACTTTGTTAAAAACATTGTTACCATAAAGAGACCACGTCGAATTGTGATTTAACGTAATAGCTAAATAATAAACAGATTACGACCTTGGATGAAGCTTTTCAACCTGTGTTTGGGACAATCACCAAATGTTGATTAAAGTTTGGAGGCTTAGACTGTTGCACTAGCCATAATACTATCAACTATACTAATGGGTACGAAGGAATAATAATCACATACAAACGTCTGACCACAACTTCGTACGAATGGTTTTCAGCCCGCCCGATCATCTTGATAAAAGAAGCAGACACTCCAACTGATAACTACGTAACCGGAGCTACTCAACTCGGTTGAAACAGCTGACCTCACTGGAAAAACTCGGCAGGGAATCATCAATCAGAGCAGTCTAGTTTATCCTTCTTTCAAAGGGATCGGGCAAGTTGGACTCCACGACGGGATGCTGCGGTTAACCGCCTGGATATGATTATTCCGGCATGTTTATTGTTAGGTTAGTAGCATTGCGGTTAACATGCTAGACTCACAACGACGACTGCAGGCGAGCACATCCCTGTTTGGACGCAGATACACTACAGATGAGTAATAATAGGGGCGAAACTCAACTTCAGCGCTTTACTTTGGAGTGGATCAGCCGAAAGACGTCTACGAATGCGGAGGCTGCGGCTAAACGTGTAGTTTTAAATTTTAAGCGATCATCAGATAGCTGCTGGTGATATTTTTTTAAAAGAGAGGGTAAAATGTCAATATAGATGAACAAAGAAGAGTAAGATCGTTTTGCAGGGCGAGAAAAAAAGGATAGCTCCGAATACTGAGTGCCGAAAACGACATCATGAGCGTACCTCAGCGGAAATTAGTCTTTCGGAACGGGCAAAGAGACCAGATAAAAGGGAAATAAAAATGGAGAAGAACTGATAAATGGATTGAGAATAACACAACGTTATGAGCAAGTTGTAATACTCTACGTTTCAACCACCTCGGGTGGCCTTCCTCAGGAGTGTTGTGTGAGAAGGAACTGTATTCTGGAGAACAGTCGAATTTGTGGCGAGTGAAGAAGGCGCTTCACTATTTCATAATACAATCCAAAAGATATTAAAAAAGCCACCCGATAACATTGTGAGGGATGGTTGAATACCGCACTCCCTGGTAAGAAAACGGCTTGACAAATAAATGTTTTCGGGGAACTGTTTTCAGATCTCTACACATCCAAATAATATATAATAGATAACAATTATGAAGGACAAGAAGCGAATAAATGTGAATAAACATTTCTCATTGTTGTCATGCTGAATGAAAACCAACTGGCTGTTGTTCTATACTGTTGCCGGGCAATGTGAAAAACAGTGTTTGTCATTTGCGTCAACGTCAATGACGATGCGCTGGGTTGAAGCCATGGTAGGTTAAATGATAGCACAAATTACATTTCAATACATAATGCAGGACAACGTAATCAAATTGCGACCGCCGTAACTGTTTTTGCAGTCGTTGTTGGATTGATTCTGATTGGTTCCTCGGCGCACGCCATATGACACTAAAGGACCGAACCGGATCAGCTCTGGTGGCTCACAAAACCAGATGAGCGATGACCGAAATGTTTATCGATTTTTTTAAATTCGTTCCTCCGTCAGGTCGAGTGACGTTCCATCCGTGCAGGCACTGAAACTACCTTGGCCTCAATCTAGCGGGTCGTCAGTGATGCTGACAAATGACAAGCATTGTTTTCTAAATATCCGGTAACAGTATAGGGCAAAGTCCAGTTCGTTTCCGTTTGGTGTGACAAAAAAGAGAAGCGTTTAGTCACGTCTTGTTCGTTTTCTTGCTCTTCATAATCATTGGTTATTTTACCTTATATGGGTGTAAAGATCTGATGACAGTATCCCGAAAACATCTGTTTGTTAATCCGTTTTCTTGTTGAAAACCTAATAGGGATTTTTGGTCTAAACTCTGTGAAACAGTTCCTCATTGGTAATGTAGTTGTTAATGTAAACAGTGTAGCTGAGACCGATTGCGCTGTATTTTTCGTCTCGGGACAAAACGACGAGACTGGACCTTGACGTGGTGTGACGGCTTGCGCATCTCGATGACCTATTGGGCTAAACTGGACGGTGTGATCACCACACCGATAGAGTCACTCATACCAGGCAGGCCAATGGGTAGAGGTCTGACAAACCAGTCTCCTGGTCCTCCAGGTTGGGGGTTGGCATCTTTTTCCGGAAAAAGTACCAGTTCTGGTACATTGCCACCCAACCGCTGCCTTGCGGTACAGGCTTTTGAGCCAAAGGCTTTGGTTGAGAACCCTAATCGTTCTTCCTCTATCTCTGGTAATCTGGGCGTCCTGGCAACTCATATCATCCAATCTAGCAACACCCTAGCTCACAGATTACGACAGCCATAAGGTAGTACGTAACAATGATGTGTTACTTATGATGATGATTGATGAAGATATCATGTAGATAATCGAACGTACGACATCCTCATTTTAAGAAGTAATAGATAGGCTCAGTACAATTCGTCACCTTCTTGATCATGACAGTGTTTTAAAACGCAGATTTAAAGAAAGAATCAATGACGTACTTTCCCAGGAGATGATTATGTGGGTAATCAACAAAGCATAACCGTTCTAGATTATGCAATCAAACATTGTGGACTGGCAACAGCAATGAGTGAGATTTTGTTGTTTGTCTCAAATCATTAGAGAAATAAAGTATACCGAGGGTGAAAAGAGAGAGTGAGAGAGAGAGCTGTAAGAATACGAAACTTAGCTGCAAAGTTTTCCAGACGGAAACCTCGTGAAAATGTCTCTCGCCTTAAGAGTGAATATGACTACACGATGAGACGAATGAAAGTATGCCATCAGTGCATCTGTAACTCTAAGAACACTGATAATTAACTATGCTGGTGTCTCGACATAGTGAGTGTTCGGAAGACCATAGCATGTTAATAAGCCGTGGAAAGTTTCACTATCGCAGTTATCAGTGAAACCGCATACGCATATGAAAAACTATGGCGAGCTTAAATACCAATTATCATCATCCGCTCGTCTGTCTATGAGGAGAAAACTCTCTGGTATAACACCCTTCAGCTTTCGTGCATTGATTGAAATAGAACACTGCGACTATTTTGGTTCCTATTCAGACGAAATATATATAAACTATCAAACAAACGTCAACGAAAAATAAGTAACCAATATAAAAAATGTTATAAGCTCATGCAAGTTTGTTTTAAAGAAGGGTCATTATTCAACTCATATCTGATCAAGTGCAGCATACCTTTGACGACAAGCGTTTGTTCTTGACCAGCGGCCCGTTTTGCATATCCATCGGTTTCTACAAAACATTGATATTGCCCTTGGTCTTCGGGTCGCAGTTTCGGGAAACGAAGCGTTTCACCGTTATCTTCCAAAATCAATGACTGTAATGAGATTTAATAAAACAAGAAAGTTTCAATGGACAGCGAGAAAATCACCTAAAACACAGGTGTGTCCTTTTTTAATGACCAGAAATGGAAAATATCTCGAAAGAAAAGTTAAGGTTGAGGATGGAGCAGATATCAACTGAACATTTAAAATAACACCTCATCAAATCGATTTGCATAACCTACTTTTCGCTGGGGCAATAATCCTTACAGGAGGTTATCGTAATTGAAGAAAAATGTGGGAGTGAGGAAAAATAGCAGGTACATGAAAAGTAACTTCAGGAACATAATTAGTTGCACAAAATAAACTGCGCCCAGCCTTCGGACACCATCCTGAAGGCTGGAAAAGCTAAGTACTGTAATCATACAGTTATCGGTCCAAACCCGGGTTATACATTGATCAACAGACTATGACTAATAGCCTGACGCGGTATACGTAAAGGAAGTACAATGTGACGTGCTTGGCATTGGCAGATGTGATGGTTAACAAAACGCAAATTTAATATTTCTTCATAGGAGCCTGAAAAGCGGTACTGTGCTATTCGAGATCATAATTGGAAGTCGATAAACGCAATGACAGCGAGTTAGGACATATAAAATAATTATACAACACAATATTGATAGGAAGGAACTTTCAGACCTAAGTATACCGAATTGCCACGGACACGAAAGGTGATAACAGGAGCTCGGTGTACAAACTATTCAGCTTAACCATATCGAACCAGTTCCCCGCTTATACATGATACAATATTTGCCGTCGGGCAAGATGCCAAACCACATGTGAACTAGTTACTGTCCGATTGCTAAAGCATAGATGGAAGCAGCAGTGACAAACGCGGTTTGAACACAACACTGCATCACTAGTAATCGGGCGTCGTTATCATTAAACTATAGCAGGCTCTTACTGAACTAGGGAGGAACTCGACAGATACATACTGTACTCACGTTCGTTGTATACTTTTTGAGAACTCGCTGGTCTTTCTCCCAGTAAACGATACTGCCCGGAAAAGCACGGCGTTTAATCCCACAATGCAACGTGGTTGCATCGTCTTCATCAAATGAATGCTCAACGTGGGACTGTGGTTGAATGAATTCAGGTGGAACTGTAAACAACAATGAGGGGAGGAATGTAGACCAAAAATGTGTCAGTGGGAAAATTTGGGCAAATCTGTATTTTAACTCGAGACATTAGATTAGATAACGGTGAAATCAGAGGGTGCAGTAGAATTATTGATAACTGCAGTTCGACAGGTTTTGTAATTTAAAATGTAAAATTACCAAATCTGTCAAACTACCTAGTGTATCCAGCAGCAATAAGCTGGGCTTTTGGGAACCAATCGACCATCATCAAGAATAATACATTACATCCGATATATGCCCTGCCAGCTGAAATGTGACGCGGTGCCGGCAGCTGCGGGATGTCATGTATGAGCATGTATGAACAACCGCGCGACTGCAAACAGCTATTGGAGTACGCGAAGTTAGTTAGCGAATACATTGCCAGTGTAGAAGTTTTCGGACAGTCACGATGGATTCCACAGGTTTTATTAACGAAAAGGTTAGTTAGCTTACTGAAATCTAAGCCACACGCAATGTATTTGGCATCACAACTCAGACAGTAGAGCACACACTGCGAAGAGGTATGTAATTATTGTTATGGGTGCGAACTTACTACACACGGTTTATAAACAAATTCTCTGACTAGTAAATGTGACTTACAAGGTTTTTGTGTCAAATATTTTACAAATAACAATTTAATATTTCGCAGCGCACTGATTTCAGGCTCTCTCTGATTCCTCGGATCCACATATGTTCAGAAGGAGAAGGATAACACTTCGTCGAATCACACTTTTCTAACACTGCAACTAAGAGTATTATGAAACATTATGGTTTAGAGTCACTGGGTTTGCTGATAAAATATAAAGTTCGCTATTCGTGATCTTATTCTTATCGCATTGGATTGAGTGAACCATATCAGATCAACTATTAACCGCAAAATCAAACTTAGGCTTCACAAGCTTCCCCGTAGTTACTTCGTCATGTTTTATCGTCTCTCAATACTGAGCCATGTAGCGCCGTTACTGAGTCGCGTGGCATCAAGTCGTGTATTTTATTTGTCAGGTTCGTAGGTTCGTTTCTTGACTGGAGTGTTCTACCTCAGGTCAATATGTTCCATATGGCAAAAATCGGTAACACGGAAAAATAATACATGCACGTAATGCAATTCGATTTTATACAAAGGCAAAATATTCTCCTGTAATACAGCGAAGAAGAAAAAAGTGGATGGGAGGGAGATTGCTGTGCTCAGTACACATACACCCGACATGATTTGGTGGAATGTATTGCGTTCAATTTACCGCAATGATAGAGATTGCCCAATCACATGATATTCGATGTTCCACTCGAACCTGCTTTGGCCCCAATCGGTTGGCCCAAAGCATCCTGTTCGTTAGCACGTTTCGCGATTTACATGAATGCTCAAAATACCGGAATCATCTTACAGTCTACCGCCCCGAAGTTCACTGAATGCATGTGTTGAGGTGACTAAATGTGTCAACTTGTAGTACGTTCTTTCTGTCGGCGTTTCAATGATGTTCACTTATCTGAAGTTCAAACAGTAGTAACAACCAATTTGGTCATCAATACTTACACCACCGAGAGTATACATAGACTGGTACGGCATTAGCCATACTGATCAGATTGTCGACAAGCCCCTTTGTTCAGGTCTC
>LOND01005375.1:12756-27658 GCA_014220965.1 Paragonimus kellicotti
TGCTGTCTATGATGCTGATGATGATCGTCGTCGACATATTCACAACCAGGTGAGATCAAGCCACGCTTGTTCATGAGGTTTATCGACGTGATAGAAATGCAGTTCTGTTGCAACTGAACAGCTCCTTTGGAACCCCTGAGAAGCAGACGGAGGTCAATGCGTTGTGCCCGGACACCAAAACATACCTCCCAGCCGCTTCTCGTCCGGGGAAAGCCGACCAAGCTGAGCATTCAAATCGCCTGCTAGTATGATGATGTCTGAGTGTTTAGTCTGTTGCAGAATGTCAACGAGGACGTCATAGCATCCGAACAGCATACGCCGATATAATGAATACACAACGTCTTTCTGATTTGCGTCGACAGACTTTTACCGATGTATTGAGTCTGACAGCGCACAAGCGACTGTTCACTGGGATCCAATCGAGCAAACATTGCTCTGCTCTGGAACTCAGTGCGATTCCCACTCCAGCTTGACCACGAGATTCAGCTTCGGCGTCACCAGAAACCCTGAGCGCTTGAATCGACTGTTATCTAGAGGTTAGCTTAAGTGGCTTACTGTGTTAGCTCAATGTGGCAGACGACTAGCTGGCATCCTTAGTACATGACCTAACCATCTAAGTCTGTGCAAATGTAAGCGACTGAACAAAAGAACTCGTTTGACAATCAGTACCAAATACCCGTTTCCTAACCTCCTCGTTGTCTACTCATTGGTGTCATCCAACGCGAGCGACTGAACACAAACATCGGTGACCAAATACCCGGGGACAGTTAACATCTTCTATCCAGAACGGCCATCTTTCGTGACCTTTAAGCATCAAGAGATACCTCTCTGTCGCCAGAGGTGTCCCAGATTAGCGAACACTGCCCTAGCCTTAGAGATACGCGCTTCTATTTCATTCCCTACACCGCCACCGCCGCTGATGCAGCTTCCCAGGTACACAAACCGGTCAACAACCTCCATAACTTCATTATCTAACATTAAATCTACGTAATCACAACAATCTTGCAGAAACACTGCATTTTGAGGCTGTAAAGCGCATTCCGAAATATTTAGCAGAACGCGAAATAGCGTCTAGCATTGTTTGTGCTGCTTGAAAGTTGTCAACCAGCAACACCTTGTCGTCAGCATAATCAAGATCAGTCAGTCTTTCACCAGGCAGAAGATCCACGCCGGCATCTTGTGAGTGCCGCAGACAGTCCTCCATTATTTCATCTATGACGAAATTGAACAAAAATGGTGAAAGGGGACAGCCTTGACGTACGCCGCTCCTGGTGCTGAAACAGTTCACCGTAAACCCTAACCTGAGCTGAGGTATGGGAATAAAGCGCCGACAGTATGTTCACATACTTGGTCGGTACACCCCTGCGTTTAAGCGACTCTAAAAGTGTAGATCAACCTACCGAATCGAACGCACCTTCATAGTCGAGAAATACGGCAACTTGTTGGCCGGCGATATACATGACGCTGCTCCAGAATTTGACGAAGAGTAAAAATTTGATCAATACATTTTTTCCCAGGGCGAAAACCTGTCTGTTCTTCCCTAATGTTGCCTCCCGAGCTGCAGTGAGTCGACGAAGTATAATTGATGCCAGAACCCTTGAATGACTGGGGTCAAACTAATCCCTCTATGGTTTTCGCAAGAGCCCCGGACTCCTTTCTTGAATATGGGAACTATTATCGAGTGACTCCCAGCACGGAGGGATGGTCTCCGTCGTCCACACAAGTTGAAACAACTGAGTCAATGCCTCTACTAACGCCTCCCACCTTCTTTGAAAAGTGCCGGCACGAGATCATCTGGTTCAGCAATCCTACTAACGTTTGAGAACCGAAATAAAATTGCAGATCTGTAGTGGGTGGTTCTAAATCTACCGACCAGGGTGCTACATCACAAGTTTGTGACGGCAACACAGTAGAAGCAGGAGGCCAGCTAAACTTGACCCTCAAAGTGTTCCGCCCAACACTAACCTTCTGGATTTATTACAGATGAGTGTGCCATCTGCCTCGCTGATAGCTTCACTGACAGACGGTCGCCTGGGATCAGTAGCACGGATAAGCCTTGAAGAGTCTGCCGATGTTCGTTGAGGCAAAAACTGTCTCCATCTCACTAACTTTCTCCATTAACCAAGCCTCCCGGTCATCGTTTAGGCTACGTTTCAGCTCCTTACGGATATCTCTCCTAGACTTGTTATTTGGACCGCCAAAGGGAATGATCCATCTGATTTTTAACAAATCCAAGGATCCATTGTCTGTTCAACCCACGAACGCCCGTGCCGCATGCTATAGTACCTGCTTCATAAATGGCCTGTGAGATTTCGGTCCAGCAGCTATTAGGATCTTCAGGTGAGAACTGCTAAGGCTGCTTTCTAAGCTGGTTTGGTACTTATGCTTTACCGACGGTATAGCCAGTTTCTCAACAGCCAGTCGTTGCTGTCGGTGGGGTCGTTGCCCAGCAAAAGTAAGAACAAAACGACAACGTACCAACGCATGATCTGAATCCAAGTATGTGCTCCAATAAGAACGACAGTCTTGAATGGAACCCCGCCACCTATAACTAACGGCTATGTGGTCTATCTGAGACCAGGCCTGATTCGGAGAAGGCGGGCGCCAAGTATAACATTGACGTGCACGATGCCTAAAACCAGTACTGGCTAAAAATAGCTTATGCTCAGCGCACAGCTGCAACAATCGCCCACCATTATCTGATCGATGTGATGCTATCCCAAACCTGCCACCTAAACGAGACTCGGCCTCACCAAGGCGGCCGACCTGGGCGTTCATATCTCCGGCCAGAACGACTATATCAGAACCATGTGTCGATCGAAGGAGAGCGGCCAGATCCAGTAAAGGGCGTCCTTGACGCCGGCGTCACTAGTCACTTGTAGCATAAGCAGATATAATGAAAAGACTTCCGGAAGTCTTGTGTTCATAACTGGTCTTAACGGAACCTGCCAAGCGATTCATTAGTGTGACATCAACAGAAGAAAGGAACAGGGATAATAAATGACAGAACGGCATGGAATAAGAATGTGAAATAATCGTTTCGATCGAAAGTATAAGTACAGCGGAACCTCTCAATAGTGTCTATAGGCGCCAAGACAAGCAGTCACTCCAGAGAGGTTGTCTCTGTGGAGAAGTCCGATAAATGGCTCTTAATCATGTAGGTCATACGATTTGTTATGATTATAATCTCTAGGCCAACAACTACCAACAATCATATATTTGGCAAATGCTTGATATTTTCCTCAGTTTGTGTGGGTTTACCTGTAGGCCACTCAGAAAGCTGGTCATTCTGGGAAACAAAATCGCACAATCTTTACAACGCAAAACCGACCAAGAGCGACGATTGTTATACATTCCCTGATTGACATACACTTGCTCCTCCATCCTGCATTCTTTTGATAGTTACTAGCGCAGTCCACAGCGTCATCTAAATAGCACCAGCGTAAAAAAAGATATTGCGTAGTCGGCCACGTGTAAGCCTAAAGATATGAGCAACAAAACATTCGCTATTATTGGGTACTACTTGGACGGTTACATCTAGATTTTACGGTGAAACAGTGTTCGAAGCAATACTTGGCGATCGAGGATGTTATCTGATGCGACGAATAATATAAGTCAATAGTGTTCGCGTTTTCAACCTCGCCGTAAATGTTTTTACTCCTTCTACATCACATTACTTTACACAGTGTCATTTCTATTTTATACTGTGGCACATTTGCCACTGTAAGTGGTCATTACGGATAAAATACGACTGTAGAGATGAAAACGGACATCGGTTGCATCTTGTAGATCTTTATGTGTACACAGTTCAGTGTGTTCGTTGGCCCAGATATTCCACTGGTAGATGTCGTGAGGTCCATTACAAACATTCCGCTGCGTACTGAATGCTTCTGTTTACCAGCCAAGATAGGTGAAACTGAGAAGATTCCATTCGCTACCCAAGTCTTCGAAGTTACTCTACACAATGCAAAAATCCAACGGGTTTATAATACATATGTACGCCCGATTTTGTTCCATGAATGAAGCATGGCCGATTCGTGGAAGGATTCACCTGAACTCTTGATATTTGATCACCGCTGTCTCCGCCAGTTAGTCTACATCAAACAGGTTGACTGTGAAAGCACCGCGACAGCCTGTCAGCTCATTTGGGAAATGTGTACGTCCAAAATGATCAAAACGTATTATCTTCGACAGATGGATCACGTACTCCGTATGCCGACAGAACGTCTGCACCACGCTGCTGATGTTTGGAAGAAACCTTGAGGCGGCCAAGCAATTTGGTGGTCACGGGCTATGAAAACCTTGACCGTTCCGCTGGGCAGGGTTGGTGGATGCCGTCTACTTGATTGGGGAATTCGACACCATCCACACTACGAGTTGGAAATACTCTCCGACATGGTAGGGTCCCAACCACTGGCGAATACGTATCTGCAAGGTTTTTGGCTTTCTCTCTCTCTCTCTCTCTCTCTCCTGAAGTTCCACTGTTCTCTGCTTTTCTTTTTTACATATGAACCGCAAAATCAGTTGAGTTCACAGGATTTGCTGCGAGTGCCAATAGTGTCCTGTTACTTGCATCTATTAGTGACACATGATTGAAAGCGTCGTCGATTGACACATCAACCTCGTCGAGTGGTAAACGGCATCAATGTCAATGCTGGTGCATCGTAAGCCTTTTTCCAACTCACAGCTGCAAGATCAAGTGGCTAGAGTCCACGAAATATGAGAATCCGAAGGAATACTTCGACAGAAAGGAGGTCAACAAACTGAAGAGTAGAACTGTTCAGTCTTTAAGGGTCCTCCATACGAACCACCACATAACGGCAACAACATAAACGACAGTATAAAGGACAACAATGTGTCAGGGTGTCAGCAGAGAAAATATTTATATACATCACCTGACTGGGTGAGCCCTTCACGCCAACTCCGGAAACACTGTCGGTCAGGACTTGTCAAGCTCACATTTGAAGTCGATCACTGTAGTGGTTGGTACCCTTTTCGAGGGCAGCTTATTTCATGCACCTACCACCCTATGTGCTAAGAAGTGAGCTGATCCGAAATTTACCTAGCTTCAACTCACGTCCCCTGAGCGCTGAGTTAGTATTGCGAGCAAGCAGGTGTTTACCTGTATCACACAATCCCTTCAGGAGCTTGAAAGTCGCTATGAGATCACCCCTCCCACGCGTTTGCTCGAGCGAGCAAAGATTAAGGCATTTGAATCGGACTGAAAAACCCATTTCCTTGAGTTTCACAAACCACCTCGTGAACTTACGTTGGACTTTCTCTAGTGTCTGCTTATCACTCATTAGGTACGGCCACCACGCCTGCATACAATACTCCAGGTGAAGCCACACATACGTCTTGTACAAGGGCTGTAGAACAACAGGTTTCCTTGATGATACTGTCTTCCTTAGTTGATACACCGCTCGGTTGGCCTTTTGAGTTGCCGCTATACACTGAACTCGTGCCTTGAACTTTGAGGTTTTGAATCCCCAGCTCACTAACCTCCCGTCCCGTCTCAAATGTGCGCACTGGCTCCTGCTCCAGCTCCAAACAGCTGCTTAAACTTTGCAACATTAGATGGTGGCTTCCACTGTGATTTCGTCGAGGTCTTGTTGCATGAAGTTTCCTATTGGGCATCCTATCAACTTCACATCATCCGTGAACATGCAGCACGTGCAATTTGGTCTTCACACTAGGTCATTGGCGCTGATAGCAGCCGCAAGATTAGATATGGCTCCCTCAACTTGTACGTGAAAGCTCCCACCGCGCAAGTATTCCTCAATCCATGTTATGACACTGGGAGACACTCTTGAAGCCCTTAGTTTTAGTATCAACAATCTATCATTCGCCGAACCAAACGCTTTCAAAAACCAAGATAACATACTTCAACTTGCTCAACTTTATTTAACCCCCTAGTAATAACGTCTAAAAAGGCTAACAGGTTTGTCAGGCAGCAGCACTGTCTCTCGAAGCCATGGACCACCGAAAGTCCATGCTTGGTAACATCATTCGTCACTCTGTAACCGACTGTTCTACCTAACACCTTTAACACCACAAACGTGAGGCTAACTGGACGATAGTTTGGCATCTCTTCCTTACTGTCAACTTTGTGGATTGGAGTCACCGCTGCCAATTATTTTATCTGCCGCGATCAATACCTCCGTCATCTCAGGTATAATAACCGAGGTTTCAACCTAGGAAGACCTACCATTATCTACTGTAGGCAATGGCGTACCTGCATCCATACCATTTCTAGTTCTTCAGCTTAGACTTCTTTTATTATTTTCAACCTTCTTAGTAACGTTTTCTTCTAGGATATTCCACGTCACTGTTGAGGTGAGCGGCAGCCCGAGCCACAGTACCTTTTGGTCAGGCTCATGGCTGCTATGATGATGATGATGTAGGCACCTTCTCGCTCGTCATGACGTGCACTCTCTTTACATCCTTAATGTATCCAACAGCAACTCGTATGGATGCCTTGGACTGGACGTAATTGAAATATGCCTTCGGACTCGGTTCAGCCTGCTTTGCCAAATCTTTCTCGAACGTCAATTTTTAATCCTTCTGGAATCGACTGACTGTGTCTCGGGCCTGCATATATTCAAAATATCACTTATGCCCACCAATTAACTTTTACATACATCTTGCTTGATGTTTTAGGCTTCATTTGCCCTTCTCTTCCACCACGGTGGAGAGCCGTGCTCTGACCTAGCATAGAGGAACAAACTCTTGTCAGATTTCTGAGGTTCGTGTTCTACTCCCTCCCAGCTGTTCACATTTAGCTTAGCCTAATATATGCCATTCGAACAATATAATGAAGCCGTTTTTCTTCGATATTAATCTGTTTGTATATTCGACATTTACCACGGGCTGTCGAACGCTTGATCCCCAGGATTAGCTATGTCAAACCACGGTCACTTTTATCAAGAAGAGCACCAATTTCGAGGCTGCATACATCATTTGGACTCCCGATGACTACCAAGTCCATCACAGTCTACGTTTGACCAGACCTCTATCAAGTAATCTGGCCCGCATGGTGCACCTGTTTTGGCGGGAATTAGTCTAAGCAAACCTTCTCCAAAAGAGCTACTTGGGGCATGCCTCTCCGCCTAGTACATATTGGGCGCACTGAAGTCACTCAGGAGGATCTTATCAGCTTAGTTTGTTTGGTCTTCCAAGAGTACAACCAACTGATCATCATTTGTCCCAGACATTACGTGACTTCTGCATACGCTCGTTACAAGCGCCATGGTGCCCTGACAACATCAACTTCCCATCCTAACCAGGTCTCTGTGACGGCGATTATATCTACCCTCTCGATGAATGTTCTGAGCTCACACCACTTACCTCCTACGCTACATGCATTCGTGTAGATCACGCTCATTCATCTCCCCCTGTGTGTCGTTGACAATACATCAACATTACACAACGATGGAGCTACCTCGGACTTTACGTCCGACTGCCTGCCCCGATTTTATAAATGGGGGCTGTCTCTCCTTCCGACAATGTTGCCACAGCAGGTTGTTCTAGAGGGGGACCATTCGGAGTGCAAACGAACGACATCGAAAAACCAAACGGTGGCGCTGATGCCGAAGACAAAACTATCCCCAATGAAATTGAGGGGTAAATCAAACCAATAAAGTAGCAAGTGGAATCGATTTCAGCGATTTGTTCACGGGTTCGAGGTTGGGGGCCCAATTCACCCGGATCCAGTCAGTTTGTCCGTTTCGATATCAGCGGTTTTCTGTTGACCTGAAAGGCAGTCATTGAAAACTGGGTGTAGCACCGCTCTTGGGGGTTACAGAGAGTACCAAGGGCAGATAAAGAGACTAATCTAACAATGTCTTAAGTATGTGGAAATTTGATAACACTTTGAAACGCTTCCTAGAAGAGCAGCTAAGAACCTCTGATGGAAGCGGGCTGATAGACCCCACCTAGAGCGAGAAGAAATCATCACTGATTGCCCATCAGAAAGGTCCCTCGAGATTGAAAGCTTTATAGAGCTTATTGTTGTGACACCCTCGACTGTCTTCGGGTAAATAATTACCGCAACAATCCTGCGCCAAAAAAGTGTGGGGATTAAGTCAATGCGTTGTCTTCGAGACCTACAGGGTTGGAAATCCTGGGAACCAAAGCGCAGCAGATTCACAGTCGACGATCTGGACAGCGCTTTTCCTCAAAGTTCGGGCCATATTATTTACCTATGATTGGACCGATACCTTCCAGCAATGTTTTGGGTTGGCTAGAGATTCACAGCTGTTTGAGGCGTTTGGCCTGTCTGAAGTCGACTTTTGTCGGTTTTTGCAAGCCATCGGAGTATGCTATCGCATATGCATCACGGCGTCCAACGAGGATGAGACAAACCGACGAACTTACATCTGCATCAAGAACGGTCAATCACCACGTCCCAACAGCAGTGTTCGAACAAACGTGAACGGACAAACGAAATGCCAGTCATCTGTCAACGTGAACCGATGCGCCGAGGGACTTTTCAGGGTAACGTGAACAGACGCCACCCAATGAGAATTTTGTCGCTGACGTCCGAAGTAAGAGATCGAGGAGATGCTGCCTTGGCTGATATAAAGTGAAAGTTCATTCACGTTATGTAACTATATAGGAAGTAAGACGGCTAAGGATATAAGTAATATACGTGCAAACACATGACACAAGGAAGCTCCCCTTCAAACTTACTAGAGCTTGCAAGTAAACTTCGTGATTCAGGGTACACCCGTTACGTCCTCGACAATGACAATCACGTCTCACAATTCTTCGTCATGACCTCTGAGCAGCGAATTATGTATCAGCATTACTCCGAAGTAATGGGGATAAACCTCACATACAGAATCTGTTAGGAAAGGTACTCTGTCTTCTTGCTTGTCATCACTAACGCATAGGGGGTGGTGTTGGAACCCAGTTTCTCCGCATCTTCATCCAACTTGCAGGGCCCATGAATGCAAGAACGATGATCACGGATGACAGCGCCAAGCGGTGAGTATCCAAGAGCTGCTGCTAGTGTGACAACTATTGTGCCGAGTGTATCACATAAAGAACGTAAGGCAACGCGTAAGTCTCACTTTATTCGCTTTGGTCATTGCAATAGCATTCAGATCCCATTGCCCTCCAACATTTACACAGGGTAATTCCTATCGGAAATGAAGTGGTGTTCGCAAGCTCACCACAGGAAATTCAGCAACTGGACCCAACGTTCTTCAGCCGCTTACAACAGCGGCTGACTCTACGTGCCAGCAGATGGTGTAACAGCCAATCTCCGATGTCTCCAACGTTTGGAACCCGGGACAACTTCCTGGAGGCACGAATTCGGCGGTCGCATTCGCATGTGGGAAGCAGCTGAACGAGTCAGCAGGCAGGCTAACTTGACGACTTGCCTGCAACAATAACCAAAACACCAGAAGTACGACAGTTTGGTAACAAACAACCAATTTTTCATGAAAGCTGAGAATGTACGGATTGTAGCGACAGGATGTATTTACTGAGAGTGGTAATGAAGCATTAAGAAACAGGTATGGTGAAGGTGATGTATATCACCACATTATTCCATTATTGCATAAGGATTCATACAGCTCCTTCAATTTGCCCACGATTCCTTCAATCTTTCCGTTTACGCCGATAGACATAATTTTGGTTCTGATCGTTTTGTAATAACACCTGTTCTATAGGTTTAATTACCGTATCTATATCCCCAGCGTCACTGGTTTTCAATAGGTTGGTTGCAGATCCTGCGGGTTCTTAACTTGTAGATGACTTGTTTCTCGGTGTTGCAGAGGGAGCGTGAATACGGTCACATGTTTCATCATCATCATCATCATCATAGAGACAGCAATACATCGGTGGTTCACACTGATGCTTGACTGCCACACAACCACGAAGAACAAAGAAAAAAACTTATATAGGAAGAAAGAAGAAAATAGAGGAGGGGGGAAGTGGACCTAACTACTAAAAATAGCTACGTCTATATTCAAACATACAACATCAAGGCGCCTACACCTTGCAAACAAACAACCGAGCTGTAAGTGAAAGTAAGGCGTCATCAGCGAAGACAGCTTCCTTACGGCTTTCACTGCCCCGCATCATTAAGTGCACTCACTTCACAGACAACTCGGCCAAACAACGACAGCATTCACGCCACTGAGCTCGATTAGCCGCCATCTCACCTAACGTCTCAAGCCACCGACTCTGTGAGTCGCGAGGGCCCCAGCCCGGGAGACGAACCCGACCTACAGTAGCCAACCCCTTCGTGAACGATTTCATTTGTCTACGCCAGGTCATCATCTGTCCACCTCGCACCTTGCGCCAGTCAGCCGCAGCGTCCGCAAACAGTGCTCGGTGTGGCAAACGGCTAGCTGGCATCCTTAGTACATGACCCAACCATCTAAGTCTGTGCAAATGTAGCGACTGAACAAGAGAACTCGTTTGACAATCAGTGCCAAACACCCGCTTCCTAACCTCCTCGTTGCTTACTCGCTGGTGCCACCCGATACGAGCGATTGAACGCAGACATCGGTGGTCAAATACCTGGAGACGGTTCACGTCCTCTACCCTGAGTGGCCAGGTTTCGCTGCCGTAAAGTAATACGGCCCTCACTGTTGTTTGATATACACGACCCTTAAGCTTCAGGGAAATACCCCTCTGTCGCCATAGGTGTCTTAGATTAGCGAACACCGCCCTAGCCTTGGAAATACGCGCTTCTATTTCATTCCCTACACCTCCGACGCCACCGCTGATGCAGCTTCCCAGGTATACAAACCGGTCAACAATCTCCATGACTTCATTATCTAACATTAAATCTACGTGATCACAACAATCTTGCAGAAGCACTTTGCATTTTGAGGGCTGCAAAGCGCATTCCGAAGTACTTAGCAGAACGCGAAATAGCGTCCAGTGTTGTTTGTGCCGCTTGAAAGTTGTCAAACAGCAATACCTTATCGTCAGCATAATCAAGATCAGTCAGTCTTTCACCAGGTAGGAGGTCCACGCCGGCATCATTTGAGTGCCGCAGACAGTCCTCCATTATTTCGTCTATGACGAAATTGAACAAAAATGGCGAAAGGGGACAGCCTTGACGTACGCCGCTCCTGGTGCTGAAACTGTCAGACAGTTCACCGTAAACCCTAACCTGAGCTGAGGTATGGGAATAAAGCGCCGACAGTATGTTCACATACTTAGTCGGTACACCCCTACGTCTAAGCGACTCTAAAAGTGTAGATCGGTCCACTGAATCAAACGCACCTTTATAGTCGAGGAATATGGCGATTGTTGGCCGGCGGTACACATGACGCTGCTCCCCAGAATTTGACGAAGGGTAAAAATGTGATCTATACAACCCCGCCCAGGGCGAAACCCTGCCTGTTCTTCCCTAATGTTTACTTCCCGAACTGCAGTGAGTCGACGAAGTATAATTGATGCTAGAACCCTTGAAATGACTGGGGTCAAACTAATCCCTCTATGGTTTTCGCAAGAGCCCCGGGCTCCTTTCTTAAATATGGGAACTATTATCGAGTGACCCCAGCACGGAGGGATGGTCTCCGTCGTCCAGACAAGTTGAAACAACTGAGTCAATGCCTCTACTAACGCCTCGCCACCTTCTTTGAAAAGTGCCGGCACGAGATCATCTGGGCCAGCAGCCCTATTACGATTGAGAGCCGAAAGGCAATTGCGAACCTCAGTCTCAGTGGGTGGTTCCAATCTCGCGACGCAACGGTGCTACATCACATCAATCATCATCCATCATCATCATGCATCATCAATCATCATCATCATAATCTCATAAGACAGCAATCTATCGGTTGTTCACCGCTGATGCCCTTGACTTGACACAACCACGAGACAAAGAAAAAGATGAATAAAGACTTAGGAAGAAAGAAGAAAAAAATAAGGAGGGAGGGGAAGTGGACCTAACTACTAAAAATAGCTACGTCTATATTCAAACATACAACATCAAGGCGCCTACACCTTGCAAACAAACAACCGAGCTGTAAGTGAAAGTAAGGCGTCATCAGCGAGACAGCTTCCTTACGGCTTTCACTGCCCGCATCATTAAGAGTAGCACTCACTTTCACAGACAACTCGGCCAAACAACGCATTCACGCCACTGAGCTCGATTAGCCGCCATCTCACCTAACGTCTCAAGCCACCGACTCTGTGAGTCGCGAGGGCCCCAGCCCGGGAGACGAACCCGACCTACAGTAGCCAACCCCTTCGTGAAACGATTTCATTTGTCTACGCCAGGTCATCTGTCCACCTCGCACCTTGCGCCAGTCAGCCGCAGCGTCCGCAAACAGTGCTCGGTGTGGCAAACGGCTAGCTGGCATCCTTAGTACATGACCCAACCATCTAAGTCTGTGTAAATGTAGCGACTGAAACAAGGGAACTTACGTTTGACAATCTCTCGAGGCGCCATAACATCCCCGCTTTTTAACCTCCTCTTTTGGTTTATGCTTACTCGCTTTGGTGCCACCGATACGAGCGATTGAACGCAGACATCGGTGGTCAAATACCTGGAGACGGTTCACGTCCTCTACCCTGAGTGGCCAGGTTTCGCTGCCGTAAAGTAATACGGCCCTCACTGTTGTTTGATATACACGACCCTTAAGCTTCAGGGAAATACCCCTCTGTCGCCATAGGTGTCTTAGATTAGCGAACACCACCCTAGCCTTGGAAATACGCGCTTCTATTTCATTCCCTACACCTCCGACGCCACCACTGCAATGCAGCTTCCCAGGTATACAAACCGGTCAACAATCTCCATGACTTCATTATCTAACATTAAATCTACGTGATCACAACAATCTTGCAGAAGCACTTTGCATTTTGAGGCTGCAAAGCGCATTCCGAAGTACTTAGCAGAACGCGAAATAGCGTCCAGTGTTGTTTGTGCCGCTTGAAAGTTGTCAAACAGCAATACCTTATCGTCAGCATAATCAAGATCAGTCAGTCTTTCACCAGGTAGGAGGTCCACGCCGGCATCATTTGAGTGTCGCAGACAGTCCTCCATTATTTCGTCTATGACGAAATTGAACAAAAATGGCGAAAGGGGACAGCCTTGACGTACGCCGCTCCTGGTGCTGAAACTGTCAGACAGTTCACCGTAAACCCTAACCTGAGCTGAAGGTATGGGAATTAAAGCGCCGACATATGTTCAACTACTTAAGTCGGTACCAGCCCCTACGTCTTAAGCGGAACTCTAAGGTGTAGATTGGCTCTAACACCGAGATCAAATTCATCGTTTAGTCGAGGAGTATAATGGCTGGATTGTTGGCTGGTCGGTACAGCACTGACGATGCTCCCAGATTGTAAGGAGAGTAAAATGTGATTCGATACAAACCCACCAGGGGTTCGTATATCAGCGGCCTGTCTCTCCCTAATGTTTACTTCCTCGAGACCTGCATGTGAGTCTGACGAAGGTATATAATTTGATGCTAGAACCCTTTGAAATGACTGGGTACAAATAATCTCACTATGGTTTTTCGGAAGGGCCCCGGGCTTCCTTTCTTTGAATTATGGGTCACTTTGATTACGATCCGGTGACCCGCAGCACGGAGGGATGGTCTCCGTCGTCCAGACAAGTTGAAACAACTGAGTCAATGCCTCTACTAACATCTCGCCACCTTCTTTGAAAAGTGCCGGCACGAGATCATCTGGGCCAGCAGCCCTATTACGATTGAGAGCCGAAAGGCAATTGCGAACCTCAGTCTCAGTGGGTGGTTCCAAATCTACCGACGCACGGGTGTGTAATTCACACTCATTCATCAGTCATCACATCATACATCTCATCATCATTCATCATCATCATCATCAGAAGACAGCAATACATCGAGTCAGGTTCACATGATGTTGACTGCCACACAACGAAGAACAAAAGAAGAAAGAAAAAAAGACTTATATAGGAAGAAAGAAGAAAATAGAGGAGGGGAGGGGAAGTGGACCTAACTACTAAAAAATAGCTACGTCTATATTCAACATACAACATCAAGGCGCCTACACCTTGCAAACAAACAACCGAGCTGTGAGTGAAAGTAAGGCGTCATCAGCGAGACAGCTTCCTTACGGCTTCACTGCCCCGCATCATAAAGTGCACTCACTTCACAGACAACTCGGCAAACAACGACAGCATTCACGCCACTGAGCTCGATTAGCCGCCATCTCACCTAACGTCTCAAGCCACCGACTCTGTGAGTCGCGAGGGCCCCAGCCCGGGAGACGAACCCGACCTACAGTGACCAACCCCTTCGTAAACGATTTCATTTGTCTACGCCAGGTCATCATCTGTCCACCTCGCACCTTGCGCCAGTCAGCCGCAGCGTCCGCAAACAGTGCTCGGTGTGGCAAACGGCTAGCTGGCATCCTTAGTACATGACCCAACCATCTAAGTCTGTGTAAATGTAGCGACTGAACAAGGGAACTCGTTTGACAATCAGTGCCAAACACCCGCTTCCTAACCTCCTCGTTGCTTACTCGCTGGTGCCACCCGATACGAGCGATTGAACGCAGACATCGGTGGTCAAATACCTGGAGACGGTTCACGTCCTCTACCCTGAGTGGCCAGGTTTCGCTGCCGTAAAGTAATACGGCCCTCACTGTTGTTTGATATACACGACCCTTAAGCTTCAGGGAAATACCTCTGTCGCCATAGGTGTCTTAGATTAGCGAACACCACCCTAGCCTTGGAAATACGCGCTTCTATTTCATTCCCTACACCTCCGACGCCACCACTGATGCAGCTTCCCAGATACACAAACCGGTCGACAACCTCCATGACTTCATTATCTAACATTAAATCTACGTGATCACAACAATCTTGCAGAAGCACTTTGCATTTTGAGGCTGCAAAGCGCATTCCGAAGTACTTAGCAGAACGCAAAAATGGCGTCCAATGTGTTGTTTG
>LOND01005376.1:0-10854 GCA_014220965.1 Paragonimus kellicotti
GAGCCTGTGATGGTTGAGTTACGTATTATGTATGCCAACTGATCGGTTGCCGTACCACGGATTATATGTTTAGACCACCAACATTTGGGTGAAACCGCGTGGTGGTTAAGCAACAACGTGGTCACGAAGTACAAAGATCCTGACTATTCCATTGAGCAAAAGTGGGTAGGTGTTGTCTGCTTGACTGGGGTCATCGCGATCACTCAAATCGCTGATTAGAAACGCTATCTAAGATGGCAAAGTGCCACAGTTAATGATGTGCCTGCATTCATATACCTTCTGGTTCTTTCACCTAGTATCGTTTTGTTGATTTTTAATCTTTTTGGTGTTTTCTTCTCCGGGGATATTCCAGGTCACTGTTGAGGTGAGCGGCGGCCAGGGCCACAGTACTCCATGGTGAAGATCATGACTCTTATGATGACATTGACACTAGTAGAAGCCGGAAATGTCAATGTGCACCTGTTTCCCTGCTTTATCTTTCACAGTGACACATCTGCAAGTGGTGCATTGGTTTCAACAGAACTAACGGGGGAACTTAGCAGCTGTATCAGTGCGAATGTGAGGAGAACCAACGGGAATTGGCTGGATAACAATACTCAAAAATCGATCACGGCCTAATGCCATATGGTATGCTCTCTTCAGCATACTACAAACATATAAACGATCATACGCTTGATCGGTTGCACTGCGTGCGGTAGCGTCTTTCGTCGCATCGGCAACGATGAACAAGGACGAAGCAGTCATGCAACACAATTTTGTCAGACTTAACAGTAGTGTAACTGCAGCACGTTGTCAACTACAGCGTGCTGCCGGTTCGGTTTAGCATTTCCAACCACCGACCTAATTGACACCGGAACGCCCACTACAAAGCAAGACGGTACCTACCGGATTTACTCGATGGATCAAGCAGTCTTCATACTTTGCAATCAAGTCGTTGTCTGATTCCGTGGTTTTATCAGCGTTCGGCTAACGCACCACGTACTTGACCAAACCGTGACGAACCATAGATTATAATCGTTTAACCAATTGACCTCTTATACTTAGTTCTCCAGAACACGTTTTGGCGTACTGCTGCTTGCTCACATTATCGTATCACATTAAAGTTAATTGACAGGGTCACCGATGACCAGGCACAGTCAGTCTGTTCTATTCTTCGGCGCCAACCGGTCGTGTTTTCAAAACGTGGAACAAGGTAGATCGCGTAGGAACGGTATACACGGTTTCTTCTAGTGTAATGGATTATCAAGCGGGAGGTGAGAGTATTCCAACACTTGGCGGAATACCTCAACGCGGGAGGAGGTCCGTCCAAAAGCCCACAGCGAGCAGATCGGGGACAACGTGGGCGACCGGATGAGTCATCGCTCGACTGGATCGGATCAACGGGCGAGGCATGGCAGGCAAAATAGGATGGATGACCTGATCGGGGGCGCGGTTATTCCAACACTCAAAGGAATATCTCGACACGGCCGCGGAATACGGTCAAAGCCCACAGTGGATAGATTGCGGACAACACGAGCGACCGGACGAGCTATCGCTCAACAAGATCGGACTAACGGACGAGGAGTGGCAGGCGGAAAACCCCCGGTAGAAGGCGCCGATCACACACATAAACCGGGCAGAAGTGCACACGACGTGTGAGCGGAAACCGGGGCGTGTTGTGGACTGGAATGATGACTCATAAACGCGAGCGCGTGCGTAGCATGGTAACTATCGTGTTGGACAATAAAGATTGTGCTTTATTGGACGCCTTCTCGCTACAATAGTATCAAGTGGACGTCTTTTCGACCCCACAGTTTACAGAATAACATAGGCCATTCGTGCCTTCATCGTCCTCTCGGGTATGTTTATTCGATCATTTACTTTACTGGCCAACGAAGTGGTGTTGCTGAAGTCGGTGAAACAACTCATCGTCTCAAGCAAGGCTGCCTGTAGTAAAGAATTCGGAGGTAGGTAGTCCTTAGGCTGTTTCTCGTGAAAGCTTCCGGCCAAGATATTAATTTCAACTCCTAGTGACTCTTCGTCGCATTCATCGTCAATCAATGGACTTACTTCTCTTCATAAGAATAATACGAATTGTTCCGTTTTTAACAACATGGCTTCTGTTCTGCCATTGATTGTTTGACTTTTCTTGTCCACTGTACGAGTTATTTCTCTGAAACCTTGTGGATTCTAGCGCCGATGACTACGGTCCTCACTGTCTTGGATTGGATAACGTGACAATATTCAGGCAGAATATCGCCGAACTGGAAACCCTTAGCAGTGTAATTGTTTAAAATATACCCTAACGTAAAGGGTAGGTCTTATGAAATTTCAGCCGACACTTGGATATGTTCAGTTCATCGATTGTGTACTTTGGATGTTTGTGCTTCTGTTTTGGGTTCCATGATATAAGACATCATTAGTTCCATGACAGGCAACTTAGCAATTCATCAGCGTCATCCTGGAAATCCGCAATACATCAGTGGTTCGCACTGAAGTTCACTTTTCACACAACTGCGAACAGACAAATGAGCTCTGTTCAGAACAAAGGAAATAATGTGGAAGTGATCTAATTTTTCTACAGCTGTGACTTTTTACCGCTCGATGGATCACTTTTATGTCTAATAAAACAATAAACATGTTCACTCGGATAATATCTGAACCAGATTTCATGTGAACGAAACCAAGCAGTTTGGGTATGACATTTCTGTCGAAGATCATCGGTGACTGTTAAAATGTGGCTTGTACGTCGTATTATTTCTCAAATTTGTCTATTCAATATGCTTGTTGTTCTCAGATTTGTATGTTTTAAAATAATCACCTTTTACATGTTCATGATATCTCAACGTTTCCTGCTGTAGTGGTCTAATCCATCCAACGTGACCCGGATTGGCAAGCGATAATCTCATCATCTGTATCAACTTCTTTCTAACCGTTGACATTATTATCAGGCGTTTTCCTTTCTCCGCACCTGAAATTTAAAATACCCTGTATTCCATCTTTCTTAGGCATCATCGGAATGAGTTCTCCGGATGTTGCAGAGCCTCCCCCGACTCTGGAAGTATCTGATTCCTCATCGTCCGATCTTAAGGGTGAACCGATTGATTGGCGGGAAAAAGCTTGTGAGCTGATGGAAAAGCATCTCGCTCAGTTAATGGAAACAATGCTTGTCTGGCCGAAAAATCGACCGCTCTCGCAGCTTGCTTACTCGAAGTGCTTTCAGACGTGACCAATCTGTCTTCATTTCAGCGAGATGGTGAACTGAGTGATACGGAATGGTTACACAGTCAGCTGGTTCATGCGATTCGGAGAACACCACTGACCAAGCCTGAGTCAACGATTGCGTCTCTACAATCTGCAACTCAGACAATGGGGTCCACTTTGCTTCCATGTCCGGGCGAAGACGACAGTCAGTCTGTCCGTCTAAAGAGGGCTTTGAATATAGAAGTTGAGCGTAAACCGAAGCAACGCAAAACACATCATACGCCCAAAAGCGAGTCTCCGCTTCACCATGAATTGGCCGATCGTGCACAGTCACTGACTGAGTCCGATTCGGATGAGAGCGCTTTGGATTCGGAAACAATACGGGCTGCCTTCCGTCTGTTTGCTCAGCATATTGGACCCTCGCTCAAACGCGAATATCGTACTCAGTTTGGTTGTCCGCCCACTCAGAGTTGGCTTGCCGATCAGTTGCTTGCCCGATGGGATGGACTGAGTCCTGCGGAACGTCGAACGTGGAATAGGCGTGCTTGATTGAACCAGTTCAAATAGCCGTCTGGATTGTCTTTGCCTTGCATTTACTTTCAGATCACATTGATTTATGGACGTCATTTCATAAATACACGTTTGCTATTACCGAGTTGCTTTTTTCCTCCGGTCATTTGTGAAAGCATTCTTGCACTCTCCTTCCAGCTCTGAATCATCAGTTTTTTGTTGATCTTCTCAATACATTTTGCTTACTATGTTACGTTACACTTATTCTGAGTTTAACCGCAACGACACCTTGATGCATCGTAGTTCACAAATTCAGGGAAGGTAGACATTTTCCATGTCACTTCCACACCTAAGTGAATTTTGCCTGGTCTGATGGTGCATAGCCAGTTCTGAGTACAGTAACAGCGTAGTTGGGTTATTCTCTAATTGCCACTGTGATACGCTGTTTGTCGAACCATGCACCCTCCGTAGTTCACTGTATTCGGCCTTGCGGCTACTTGTTTTTGCTAAGAAATTCTGCGGAAGCATATCATGCTTCTTCAGCTATCCTTCGGAAGGATATTCGAAGATAGTCCGAGGAGCCCCTAGATTTGCTACTTGTATTACATGTCTAATCTGTGTAAATCTTTCAAGGTTTAGTTTAGCCATGATCGAAGGAGTTTAGGTGCTGTCTTCGTGGACCATAATGGGAATCTGCTGATTTAGCGAATTGTTTCAATATGGAAGACGGAAATTTCCACTTATGTAACTTCTGTTTATTGAGTAACTCCAAGATGGTCAGCTGGCTCATAGGTAGGAAGACTGATGACGGAATAACGCCCAGAAGGTCTAACAAGACAAGAGTGCATCCGCACACCTAATCAGCAGCTGGAGAATTTTATATGCACCATAGAGAGAGAGGGCTCCCTTCGTCTCCAGACCATAATGCTAGTGAGCACTTTAGCGGCCATTTGAGAGTGGGTCTGCTTCCAGAGCTGACGAGAGCTCTGAAGACGCATCTTAGCTGTTCTTTCCATGACGTAATTAATGAGCTGATATCGAGCATGTCACAAAGAATGGTCGCAGTGATGTCAAAAAATGGATCGACAATATAATGATCAGGAATGACAATGCAATGTGGCTAGACGTCAACACCGCTTGATCGCTTTCTCGTTTTGATAGTTTGTCGGACTAAAATGAACGATGTGATTATCGCACTGACTGAGTCACTCATGTAGGTAGTTCAATAGGTCGAAGTCTGACGAACCACAATCTCCTGGTCCTTCAGGTTGGCGTTAGAAAAAGATTGGCATCTTTTTCCGGAAAGTTAATTAGTCATAACACAGTGTTACCCGCCCACTGAATTACGACGCAGGCCTTTGAGCCAAAGACGTAGTGTTGTATGACATGCACTCTCGTTTGTGAGTAGTATAGTGCGTACATTCGGAACTAAAGGCAAGTCTCAACGCCAGGAAGACGAGGGACCAGAAGCGACTATTGGAACCGTGTGTATGCACTATGTGGGACGTGTCACCAAGGCGAATGACAATGTACTGCTGCCCAGTGTGTGCAGGATACACGTCAGCCATGCAAATGAGTGTACGCGGTTTGCTGTTCTGTTGTCACATAGCTCGTGAGAGATTTCGTGTAATACTCAACACTAGTTTTCCTGTCTGTCTGGGCGCTCTGGCAGTATCTTATATCACCTACAACATCGATTACTTGTAACACTACTAATTCCGTACCGCATCGGTCGTTCCGCAGCATTAATGGAGTTGTCCTGTCTGTTGCGTATACATTTAAAAGCATGCTAATTCTGACTCATCTCCACTGTCTTATCCAGCTTGGTCCTCTGGCCATTCCCAGCTGTTATTCCTAATACTTGCCCTTCGGGTCTCGCAGCTGATAGTAAATGACGGCAACACTATCGTCGTAATTCTCTTCTCTTTTCACCCGTCCCCAGGTTTCCGTAGTCTTTTCGTCAAGCCCAGAGTGCGAGTTAATATGGTTGATCTCAAGCTTTGAACTCTGACACGGATAGGTCAACAGGGCGCCTTCTGTCGGACGGTAAACATTGAAAATTGACGTCCATTACATTTTAGACTGGTATTCGGAACGTTTGTCATCTTTTGGACTTAACATCATCCTCGTTGTCTACTCGATATTGGTTGTATACTTTGGGTGATTCCACGGCTGTCGCTACCGGTCAGGCTGAAGTCACTATCGTCCTCAGCTCAACGGTCACAACCGCGTTGACAGATTAGCTTATCATTGACGCCAGACTCTTTGTTGGCTCCGTCAAGACCAACTTTGGGCGCTTGACAAGTTATAAGGGGATATCTGTAAGAAGTTTAGATGTAGCCCGATCGCTGGTTTTGAGGATGGGCTAACTGGAAAATTTAACGAAATTGAAACCACTTTTCTTTTAGGAAACGCTAGTAAGCTCTTCGGGCTTATCCTTTTTTCTAGCCCAAAGTGTCCGTCTGCCAGTATAACTACCAGCAAGGTGGATGACACTTATCCCTAACACCTCGAAGATGGTTGAACTGCTGGAAAAAAACATTGAGGATGCTGCGGTTCGTTCCGTCCACTTTGTGCTCTTCAAAACCTTGCGGTGCACTGTCACGGTTGGTAGAATTAGAATCACCTACCGAAGTTGAGGTCCGTTGGTGCATTTCGATCCTCACTCCCGACAGGACCACTGATCCAGTTGACCCTGTCCTCTTACTTTTTAATGAAGACAGGTAAGCGTTAACAGAGACTCTCATTCATTTGTTTCGATGGATATGGACGACTGGGAACATCTCTAGATGCTGGGATTATTTCCGTAATATTTCCTATATTCAGGAAAGGGTTCGGGAGTTCTTGTGGAAACTGTGGGGGAATTAGCTTGACTGTACTCACTACTAGGATTCTGGCCTCTGATATACTTGATCGATTCACTTTAACCTCGGAGGGAGGGAGGGACAGACGTTAGCGATGAACAAACAGGGTTTCTTCTTGGACCAGGATGCACCCATCAAATTTGCACTCCGTCTAGTTCTGAATCGGCGTCATACGCACTGCCTGTCAACAATGACTGCTTTACTTTTATATATATATATATATATATATATATATATATATTAGGGTACATTCGGTGCATTTGATCGGTCTGCATATTTTAAGCCGCTTAAACACTCCAGTGTGTCGGTGCTTTATTCTGAGGTTGAAGTCTACGGTGAACTATCTTAAAACCTCAACGTCAAGAGCGGCGCACGTCAGAGTTGTTCACTTTCGCTATTCTTGTTTAATTTCTTGATAAACGAAATATTAGGGTGCACTTACAAGATGACGACGTGGACTTTCTGCCTTGTGTACGATCTACTAATCCTGACTGCGCTGACGACACGGTGTTTGGTAATTTTTGAACAGCACGATCAGTATTATACACTATTTGTCACTCCCGAAAACTTCAGAAAGCGTTTTGCAGCTTCCGAGTGCAAACTGTCTCGGCAAGTCTGTCCTGGATTCCTGAGTTTACTGTTAGAGAATGAAAGTGTGGAGGTTGTTGACTGGTTTATGTACTTGATAAGTTGCATCAACAGTGACAGATTTATATGCAGTGAAATAAAAGTTCGTACAACTTAAGCTATTGTGACATCCGCTGACCTGTAGTAGCGCCGACGACGGTGGCATCTCTGTCAAACTTGATGGCTACGTAAATAAGGTGACTGTGAGGGTCTCTGCTACTTTACAGTCACGTAACCTGGTCCTCAAGAATAGGAGACGCGAATCGTTTCCACGTACTCGTCGTCTAATTTGCGATCGATCAATTTCATCAATTAACAACGAAGTGGTTAGGGAGTCGAAGTTTGTCAGTATTTGTCAGGTATGTTTTTAAAAATGCACGGAATTAGATGGTTTAGCCACGTACTTGCCATGACAGACACCGTTTATTTAAGTGGTGACCGAGGTAGACAGATGATGACCTGACAGGGAGGAATTGAGTCGCTTATCAAATGGTTAGCCAGTTTAATTTGAATTTGTTTCCCGGGCTGAGGCCCACGCGACTTTGAGTCGATGGCGGAAGAGTTTATGTAGAGCACCGGGTAATCGGGCTCAGTGGTGTGAATGTTGTCGTTGTTTGTTCCGAGTTGTCTGAGAAGTGAGTGCACTTAATGGCGCAAGACATTTCTAGTCGTAAGAAAGTTGTCTTGCTGATGATATCTTATTTTCACTTATAGCTAGGTGTGTCTGCGAAGTGTGGGCATCTCGGTGTTTAATTGTAGATACAATTGCTTTTAGTAGTTAGGTCCCCTAACGTGTTTCTTTTTTTCTCGGCTAGAGTTCGCATTTCTATTCGTGGTTGTGTGGCAGTTAAGCATCAGCACGAGCCACTAATGTGTTGCTGTTTTTGATGATGATGCTGACCAAGAACACTTTAGTTTCCATGCGAAGGGTAACACTTGCTTATTCATGGAGGTCCACTTCTTGTGAGCTGTGTTTTCTGTTTGTTATTGGGCTGCATTAAAGTAGTCCCTATTTTTATAAGGTTTAACCTATTGAACTGTTTACGTTATTTTGTATCTTATGTTTGGAACGTGACTCTCTCTTCAGTTAGTAAGCTGGACCTATTTTCAGCAGGTAACGAGTTGTCTGTTGCTTCGGCAATTTATATTCATCAATGCAGAAAGAAGACATGTTGCGATATGTTAACATTTCGTTTACTCTCATCAGTCGCAAACGTAAAACATGCGAGTTATATATGACACAAATAGAGATAGACAGGGTATGGACACGCATACAGTCACACCACGTGTTATGTCATCACCACCACGGCAACCCTATGGGTTGCTTCAACCACTTTTGTGCACATAGCACCGGCTGGTGAGTTCTGATCAACATGGCTTCGCTAAAGGCCAGTAGCTTCGGGTTCTGTTGACGTAACAATATTTTGAATGATTTAATTGGGTCAACCTGGTGACCTGTTATCATGAGGTGTCTGGCAATCGATGATGCGGGGCTTCGAGTGACGGATTCACCGGTTTCAGATTTGTCATGAGTTGTTTTAACCAGTTCGGGACGTGTTCTGCTACTCGCTGAGATAGCTGTCGGTCTGTTCTGCCTATGTAAACGTCACCGCAACTGCAAGTGAACTGGTAGACAACGTGAGAGACAGAATGGTCAGACAAACTGCGTTCGCGATTGTGTAGAACGGGTCCTTTGGTGGTTTGAACCAAGCGTAATTGGGCAGCTGCATACGTACGGGATAGGGCACATTGCAATTTGTGCTTGATGTCGTTTGCCAGATGATCGCCTTTGAATTGCAAAAATAAGAATATATCTTTCTTTTGAGCTGTTTGTACTGGCTCATTGCCTTTGTTTATCATGCTGTGAATGTCGATGAACTTTTCAGGATATCCGTTTGCCAGTAACTTATGTGAACGTTTTATACCAAGAGTCCAAAACACTGGAATTTGAAAGTTACATACCCTTGACTACTCGCGAGATAGTTATGTCAGTACGTAGTCACGGGTAACACTTGCTATTGCAGAGCTCAGTCGCAGAGCGACACCGAATAGGGTGATGCAAGGCAATGACGGACAAAACAACACGGTTATTTATAGAGCCTTCTAAAAGGAGGCTGTCCCCAACACACTCATCATCATAGACACAAACACAGTGTTTCACCCCGATGCTTAACCGCCACACAACCATGGAGAAGAGAAACAGTCCCAACTGGGTAACATAGGTGGACACAACTTATTAACTGGTGTTCCTTGATATACATCCGAATACAGGTGTATATAAATATATGTAACTGACTGATCACTGATTCGTTCTCCAGCAATGAGCTTTGGCCTTATCGAAATAAGTATTTCATTTCTGACTTCGTGCATTGTTCGTGTATTTGGTTACCTCCATTTTTCGATTCTTTGTATCGAAAGGAATCCGGTGATATCGATCCATCTAAAAATGTGGGTCTTCTCAATCGATTGGGGATCAATGTGGACCGGTTGGAAGCAGATATGAATGCAGCTGTGGCCAAGGATACCCGTTATTGGCTAGAAAATGACACAAAAATCCGCGCGGTGGAACAGGGCGTTCCTACTTACGAACACTTTCGGTAAGTGTTTTTGTTTATGATAGTTCAGAATGTATTGGTCGTTGGTGTGTATGTGCTTTGAAATGTTTTATTTTTGTTACATGTATATATCCAAAACCTTTTGAATAGCAAGAGTACGTCGCAGGCTTGCTTCCACGCACAAAATATGTTAGTCTGCCGTATTTTCCAAACGTTGCCCTTCGTTGATGTTCGAACTAAAGTCTTGACTATCTTCGCTTTCTTCATGCCAAGATCGATAAAGTGATCAACATTCTGGAGCCGTCTCTCTGAAGTAACGAAAATACTGTGGCTACCAGTCCAATCCTTTAATGACGCTTTACACGTTGAATGTACGAAGTGCATGTCATACAGGCCAGGTGTATCATATAATCCGTTCAGCATGGTCTACACTTTCTCTGAAAGAGCCTCCTTACGCATCTTTCGGAATATTGTTCATCACGAAGGGAAAATCGAACAACCTTAGCGAATGCCGTCTGAAGTGAAGATATTTCGACACAGCTGCCTCTAAATACACACTCTGCACTCAGGGCGGGAATGGAACGACTTTATCGGGACTTTTCTTTGACGCAAATGGCCCCAGTAAGCGTGTCGGGCAGTTAGTCAGTGAGAGTATTTAGGTTAAAAAATATCGTGACCGTTGGCTGATTAAAGGCATATCGATGCTGCAACGTCTGTCGCCAGGTGAAAATATTTCCGATACAACCGCAACCGGGCCGGAAACCTGTCTGTTCTTCTCTTATCCAGTTCCTTCCGGTTTCGAGAGCCATCACATTTTGAGACCCGTGGGCATTTCGGATGCAATAGTGGAAAAATTAATACCTCTAGTATTGTCACATGTTCTGACGCCCTTTTTCCGATTGGGTATGACTGTTGATAGGCCTCATTTGCAAGACATTTGTTCGGCTTATCATATGGAACGGTGAAATATGATCGGTTCAGACAACAGTCACTCACCATTCCAACACTCAAAAAGGAATATCTCGACACGGCCGCGGAATACAGGTCAAAGCCCACAGTGGATAGATGGCGGACAACACGTGCGACCGGACGAGTCATCGCTCACCAAGATCGGG
>LOND01005376.1:24202-35253 GCA_014220965.1 Paragonimus kellicotti
GAAGTCGCCTATGTCTAGTTTGACCAGTAGAGGCACTGGAACCGCGAGCTGAACAGGGATGAGGTATCCCACTCCCGTCGCCAAATATGTTATGACCCGCCGGTCAACGATAACGATAAATGTCTAGACCACGACTATACCAAACACGAACACGTAGTACCGAGCGTAACAATAACGGAAAACCCCAGAAGAACACAGAAGTCCTTGACCTCCAGTCGAGAATATATTTGCTCTCTAACGAAAGGTAACATTGCAGACCAGCGTCTGCATGTATATAGTCTCTGAACAGCCTTAAAGAATCCCACGTTATTGAATGCATTAAAAGTTTGATGGGCCAATCAGAGGCGCAGGAGAAACGTGCGCCAAAATTGAGTTTTGGCACGTTGTGGCGCGAAAAGATGAAATTCAAAATCACAATTTATTTTTCGAAGATAGCTCGAAAAATAAACCATTTTTGGGGAAAATAGACTTTCCCCAACAGTTTTCAATCAACGAAGAGTCGTTTTCGAGGTTCATTCATAGTTAGTACTTATCTGTCATTAACTACTACCTGCCCACGGGCCTGGGATTTTCATTGTTGGCTATCTGAAGTAGTCTGCCACCTGACCAATTTAAATCGTTCGGTGTACTTGATCTCATGTTATTCTTAATACCATATGTACAAAATACCGTGTTGATTATAACCGAATCCTGATTGTCTACGTGGTATACGGAAACGACTGAGCCCTCAATTATTCAGCTTTCCTGATAGATGGAAACGGATACCGTTCAATGGGTCAACTGCACATTTGTTCCCCATCGGTACTATTGGTGAGCTGTAGAACTGAGTCGTTTGCAAGTGGTTCACAATTCTGTAATCCCTTGGCAGTTACCAAATAACCAAACAAGTATGGTAAACTACGGGCGCTTACATTGCTTTTTAAGTAACCACCGCCAGGCAGCATTCATTCCAGTCGGTCATTCGCAAGCGATATGGTTAGGAATTCCACTTTCTTAGCGCGACCTCGGCTTTCGCATTCATATTGCAGTTACCATGTCCGCATAACGTTTATCATGAGCTTTGTGCTTCGGCTAGTGGCCGCGTTTGCGCGTACTAGATCGTCGCCTTGGTTACGCGCTCAGTCGCTTGACCCAAAACCGAGAAATGAGAAGAGTTGTGGCAACACCGTTTATTGGAAGAGCAAGACAAATTACGACACAAAAGCTCTAAATTTAGCGTTAGGAGACGCGCCTCCTAACAGTGCGTTCTCTATTATAGCGGGTAATTACGTGTGATTTTGAAACAACTTCGCAAATCGTCTTCGCTTTGGCTCATTCCAACTGTCGTGCTCTTTTGGAGTACATCCAGGCCACGGTAATTATTGTGATTATTTGAGTTCAGATGATGTCCACAAAATCAGTGTCCTCATTAACAGAGTGCATTGAATCGTAACTTCACAATCATCCCGTTACTACTTCGATCATGATCATTCTAACTGTTGTTTTTGCATGTTTTTTTAGACAGCTTGTTGCTGGATGTCATTTGCGTCCTTTGGATAAAGCGGAGTTGGCGAGCTTGGCAAAATCTCAGACTGGTTGGACTCATACACGGTCCTCAGACACCGTTCTCAGCACTTCCTGCACTCCAGCAAAACCACCGGAATTGCAGGTAAGATCGTCATTGTGCATGACCATACTTTTGACATCAAATGTGTATTACCCGAACGAAACAATGCAGTAAAGTGATCTAACTGACTCACTTGTTTTTAATGGTTAATTAAATCGAATTTACTCAATAACCTTCATCGATTCGTAACGTTTTCTTTGAAAATTAGACCCTTCCGCCATATGTGACGGTTTGCTTTCTTGAAGAGATATCCAACTGTGAGAAATGTGGACTTCGGCTCCATTTAGACCAGCGTCGAGAGCAGCATGTCTAAACGCGGCTAGAGCTCTCCCACTTGAGCTTCGAAGCCACGGCGGACGATCGAAAATGAACATCTTTTCTGTTGTCTCCTGTGTTCCAGTTTCCACATAATCTCGTACATCTACTGTGGTTGATGTACACAAAGTTGAAACGCACAAACCGGGTGATGGTTCGAAAGTAATTTCTAGATCAAAAAGAAGTGAACACCGTAAACGGGGCAATACAATCGAGAAAGGCTAGCAGTCGAATTAACAAGGCAAATGAACGCAGTGGTTAATTCGCCATTATTTACCACCAAGATCCGAATAAGTAAGGCAGCTGCAGAAGGGAAGTTGTACAAGTGGATTATGTACTTTCCATGGTAATACAATTTTGATCATTAGCTGCTTCTGTGTGCATGCTTTGGGATTCGGAGGGTATTTGTGAACTGCCCCTCCTCTGAGTAGTGCTTATTTCGGTTTGAGTTTGAAGATTATTCAGAAGGCAATTGCGTAATCCACCTGTTGTTCGGTTTCTTAGAAATGTTTCGTAATTACACGTCTAACGTAACCAGTCTCGAAAGTATTAAACCAGTTGAACGCAGGTGTCGACAGTGGCATATTTAAATACTGGTTAGTGATTCATGATCATTTCTGTCTGTCCACAATAGCTGAGATTGGCTATTTGAAACGATATTCGCATTTACTCACCTGCCTACGATAATTCACATTCGATTTCGTCGTTGTTTTCACTCATCCGGTGAGCATAGCAAGCATGTGTTGGAAACTGGCGGCCAGTTCATTTTCCATTGCGTCTTAAAATAATTTAAAAAAAAACTGTATGCGTAGGTAACCTTAACAACTGTTCTCTGCCTGTTCGGTAACATTCAACATATCAAGTTGCAAGTTACAGATATGCGCAACATTCTGTGCCTCACCTAATCAGCGCTCCCCTAACCGTCAGTTCTATATCTGCTAGATCAGTTAGTTGTGGAGGTTACCATCTGATCGAAGCGGAGCCGTCATATTACGAACACTGTTTTGTGGTATGTACTTCTGTTAACAACGCTATGACAGCTAAGCTACCCCATGTGAACTTGTCGATCGGGTATGTGTGGTGACTTGATTTTACCTGTTCCGTTAGCTAGTATGTGGTCTGAGACCGTAGTCATTTCGATTTTTCCAGCTTGAACTTTTCAACACTTCACAGTGCCTAAACGCTACAATCAATTTGCACAAATTCCATCGTCATATTCAGGTTTGTGCCGTATCCGTGGGTACTATAGCTCGGGTTCAGGTTGGTCCTAATAGTGGTCACAGAACTAGAGGGAGTAATAAGTGGTAAGGTAAGGAGAAAAAGGGAGAAATAGGATACTTAAACGTGGGTCGTGAAAATGGAGTTTAACAACTTGCGGATCGAGCTTCCTGACTCTGCGTACATGCTTACATGAGTGTTTTCACCGTGTGGATGGATTGTCTATTCCCTAACCGTAAACTACTACCCGCTTGAGTAGTTGGGAGGTTCATTATTCATATCTGGGGCTTACCTCACCTGACTGCTCTGCGTGTTCTCACCAGACGAGCCAGTCAGTGAACATTGGGCGATGCGATAGGACGGATTCATCACTTCAACCAGATAAGATGTTCTTCATTAGGCGGTTGTCGGCCCGGTAATTGAGTGCTAAAATCGCTTTGGCGACTGCACCGTTGCGTAACAGTCAGTCCACTAAATGAGCATGGACTGTCCGTGGACGATTTTTTGAGTACACGAGAGTCCGGATGTCATCTTCACGGAATGGATCAGGTTTCTCTACCCTATGTGGAAAAAGCACTCACGAGTTGTCACGGAAGCTCCAACTTTACTCGATAATGAAGTCCTTGGCGAGTCTCAAGTGACGAGGATTGGCAAGCTGCACTACAGGCTATAGCTATGATCTAATTGAATTCGTCGCCATATTTACATTAAGCTGATGAGGATTGTACTGAACGCTAGTTGGTTGAACTGGCGATCGAGATTCCATAGTTGTGTACGTCGCTTGTGATATTTTATAAAAAGTGAGAATTTTTGTTCGTCAACACACTCTGTATAGTAGTTAGGTTTTTATATATTATGTTTGTATCGATTTGTGACGGGATAGCCTATCGTGTGAGTCATGGTGGTTTTAAGATAGATATCGTCAGGATTATATTTTTCCGCAGAGCAGGAGTATAGTGTATGGAGGGTTGATTCTGATATTCAATATCTGTATCAGTTTAACTAGTTGATAGAGGTGTCCATGCCGAGACCGTCTGGCGATTATCTTCGTGCTTCTTCCAGAACCTTAGATTCAATATTTAGTTCGTTGTGTCTAGAAAGACTATGAAAATTTGAAATTTTTATTATAAGGGGAATGCTATTATTCACACTTCAATTTAAGCGTTAACTATTTCATCGTTTCTACTGTTAGTACTATTAGTAGTACATTCAGAATAAGCTCCTTGGTACGATATAATTTATTGATTTAGCATCGCCTTACCATTTGTTCTTCATCATTGGGTCTGTTATGTGCTAGTCCTCGGAATGTGGTAAGTTGGAAGGTCTAGGAAATCGGTAACAGAATTGCTACTATGGAACCATCATGAAGATGAGGTAATCTCTAACGTGTAAACTTGTTTACTTGTTCTCGAATTGCCTACACTACAAACAGAAGTCACGTTAGTTAAACGTATTATTAAGATGGGTTTACTGGCCGTACTGGGCGACGTGAGTTCCTCAATAACAGTAAAGTTCTGTAACATAAATAGCACACACTTTTACTGGTCACAATCTTTGGAATACGATTGATTTTTGGGGTTTCACCTAGTTTATAGGAAGTATTTCGTGCTGACGAGCTTCGATCACTTAACTCACTCTATGAACGACAAGTGTTGAAGTTTAAGTATGACACTTCATTTACGCGTTACTATTTTTGCACACGGACGCTGCCAGTCCTGCGATAATTGGCAAAAATAAATAACAAATAGACTAATGTTCGCACTCAATCGGCCTTCTGTTAGACTTTATATAATGTCTTATACGTCCTTCTGTTGTGTACGCAAAGTGAACGTGTCTTTTCTGATTTACTAGTCGAGTTTATTGAATTGAATCTACTTTCGCATGTCCTACAACTGTTGGAATAACGTATCGACTCCCGTTCCGATTGTCTCCACTGCTCCTAAATTGTTGGCTCGATTTATTGGTTTGTATAATATTTTTGTATCACCTGCGAATCGTCATTGATGAACAATATCACCTATTGCTCTCAAATCATTTCCCACTGAACGATGGAACCGTTTGTTAGCATGGAAACCTTCCACTGGGTGTTTCTTTGCACTGAGCTGTTATTTGTGCATCTACCAGAGAGTATATTTGTCCCCTAGGTTTGCCTATTTGAGGTTTTCGCTGTAGGTTTCTGCCCCCATAGCGGATTCCTAGGCATGACTGGCGTTTTTGATTGCTGATTTGCTTCTCCGCCACATACCACGATCACGGTCACTTGATTTACCTCCACACAATGAACATCCGTGCTGATTGGCTTTTCTTCTCAACCCCCATGGCTGAATATAAACAATTTAGGCTATTCGTGGTGAAACAACGTAGGTGCGTTTAGTCCTACCTTGGTTCAGTCCGTTAGGTTTGCACATGAACAATAAGTATTAATATTTCGCCCTACTTGCAAGTAATGAGTAGTATGATATATTATTACCACTATTGGTTCTTCATGAGTGACTCCGTCAGACGGCGCGTGGTTTCTACATTTTCCAAGTGTGTCTAGTATAAAGAGGGTCCATTGCACAGAAAACACCGACCAAGAGGTTTCTTTTGACGATATTTATTGTTTAGATTTTATTTGTGAATGATTTGTGCTGACGTGTTTTTCTCAGCAATCATACTTTCTGGGCTAAATAAAGCTCATTTTCATTCCCCACTAAACTATTTTTCATTACACATCACAGTAGATTACTTCTGTGGGAATAGTCGGGAACCAGATACATGACAAGCTCACGAATAGAGTTTAACTGCACTTGTGTCGTCTCAAACATCTTGGTAGGATCGTTTGACGTAGTCTACTCATTCTTCCAACACTGAACCCTTTTTTTTCAAAGGCATGGTTCACCCTCACTGAAATATGGTGATCTTTCTTTCATTTATGAGAAGGGGTTTGTTAATCTACAGTTGTTGGCCCCTACTTGGATTCTTGATGTTGGTGAAAACGTTTCTATACTATGGTGACTTTGTTACAGTTCCTTTTTTACTCTTCGTAGGTTCCCCTCAGCCCACAGAAGTTTTATTCCAAGTGGCAGCTGTTACAGAAACAAAACGACTTGTCGGAAACAGATCGTCAGCAGCGTTTGTGTGAGCTCATCTTCAAGCAACCTCCCCAACTACTTCGAGATCTATTTGATAGTGGATTGGGTGCCTCCATGCTTCCGGAACTGTTGGGTGTAATGACCCATGCCTACTTAGTTTCTAGCTTTGTCGACCCCCCATTTATCTCGACCATGGAAGACTTGAGTATGCGGATCTTGTCAACAATTCAATGCTTCAGTGAATCCGATCAGTTTTCTATGGCCGTTGAATTCCTATCTGCAGCTGAATTAGAAACCGTTCACAACCTCTTCGATCAAGTTGAACGTGACCAGAATGATTCAGTATTGCATTTGCTCACTGGTCTTAGGCCATTGTTTCGTTTATAGTTTTTATCTCTGTGCCAGCTTTCGCTTTCGTTTGCGCGTTTACTTGCAGTTGACAACGTGGTAGATGGGCATGATAAAACCTTTCGTGTGTTAAATTACCTCAGATTGATCTTCCACGCTATACAAATGGTCGTTTTTAGTATCACTATGCTATTTCAAATTATTAACTAGTACCTGCTTGGTGAATCAGAAGCATGCTCTTCTAACAGACATACATTGCTAACTAAACTAACTCTGGGAGGAATGTTTGAAAATCGAACTTTGCATACAACCGTCCGATTTGACGTTAAACAGCACGTACAACTAAGACAATCAATCGTTACGCACATGCTCACAATACGGTCAGGCGAACGAGCTGTGTTCTTATCTGCTAATGTTGGCTGTAAAGTTGTTATGAGACGAAGTCATCGAAACAATCTAATTAGGTCATCGGTAGCGGCTGACGAAATCATTCTTCAACAAGGCACTGGCGTGCAGGTCGAACCAACCAGGAGGAGGCGTAAAGGTGAGCGTGGGTTTCGCGCTAGCCCGATGAACCAGTCAGACACACGGGTATGGAATTGGTCCTACTTGGCCACTTAATCGCGAAGTGGCCTAAACAAGCGAACAGTGGTTGAACGCGTAAATGGCCATATTTGGCAACTATTTCATGCTATATATTTACATGCATTTCATTCATTTGTCGAACTTGAAGTAGGCAATACAGCGTGTTTTTCCGCAGTCGTGTTCTTCCTGACTCCGCGCAAGTAGACTGGGTGAAGCCGCATAGCAGGAATCCAGGATAGCATTCAAGTCGTAATAGAACAATTGGCAGAGGAAAGGCGCGTTATAACAGGAGTCCATGTTAAGTAAAGTATAATCTGCGTAGGGTTTTTGTAGAGTCGCTGATTTTGCCAAGTCTGCCGTGCTGTCTCCCATTATAGCCATACAAACGTCAGTTAACCATTGTCACGTAATCATCTTGCTAGTATGGCTTTCATTCGAAACAAAATTTGGTGTGATATTCTCAACTTTTAAACATGATCCATAGGCAATTATTCTTCGAACTAAAATCTGGGCACTTATTTTTCCCTACTCGTTGGCTTTGTGTGTAGTTTCGAAAAGAAAGCACATTCTGGTGCGAATCGTTTCTTTCATTTCCTACTAAAACATTCCAACTTATATTTTTACTTAAATGTGCACTCTGTTGATTAAAATAATATATTTAGTATTGGTAAGATTGGTTGCACTGTCATTTTGTTTCAGATAAAAGTTTCATACATTTTTTGAGGTAGCTCTCTATAAGTCTGCGTTTACTTTTTCTGTTTTGAAAGTGCTTTCATTAGAATTTCCTGCTGTACTAGAACGCTCAATTTCGGACTGTATATCATGTTACTTATCAGTCTGAACCTTACACGTTCTCGTCCATTGTCTCTTCTTTCCGTGCTAAACATTTTCAAAATGAAAAACATGTTCTGCATTATTGATCTGCGCAATTTGCTTCATTACGGTGATATATATATATATATATATATATATATATATATATATATATAATTGGGATATTCTTGCAATTGTAGACGATATTTTGTAATGAATCCGATTTTTCACTGTTATATTTCATTTTCAATCTTCTGTTGTGTGGCCGACTGACATTTGGCGAATATAGTTAGAGGTGTTATTATCCTTGTGAACAGTTTTCTTGACTGTGGTGACAAGTGGTCTGTCGCCATTTCGTTTTGCAATGCATGCCCCACTGCCTCTCTTTTCGGGTCCTCGGCCAAACGAGCTGGAGGCGTCTGCATCGCGAACTGAAGAGAATATTCAACCAAAGCCTGAATCTGCATGTCCACAGACTTTCTAGATAGTCCCTCTCCAATAGTAGCACACCTTGTATGAACAAGATTCCCTACTGCTTATCAATAACCGAAATATCACTCAGAATGTTCAATGAATTCAGTGATTCCAACTCGAAAAATCCTAGCCGTAGAAACGCCGAATGAAGTTAACTGGTCAGTTACTGTATATACTGTCAGTGTGATCGGGCAACCTGATCGTTACTCACAGGCGAATGTGGTTGAGTGTTTGTAGATGATGATCCGGTCATGCCTAATGTGAAGTCAATGGCGTAGTAGTTAACACAGTCGCCCCATGAGAAATTGGACTAGAGTTTAACTAGTGACCATGGTAAGGAATTGTAGCACTGACAAATACTGATGCGAATGGAACTTGAGTATAGTGCCTCTTCGTAAGGGGCCGACTGAAAAGTCTGCGTTAGAAGTGTGGATTTGACTGATATCAACCAAATCTTCTGATATTCACCCTATACACATATCGATTAATGATAACCAACAGTTCATTCTCCCTCAAACATCTTATTTAATGGGGAAACATATAAGCTGTTAGTTTGTATGAAATAGGAATCAGTATTTTCTGTCCCTAGCTTCCTCGCTGATCGGCTCTTGTTTATAGGCTTTTTCTTGACTGGTTTATGTTGTTGATGAGCTTCGACTGTATTCCTTTCGGTCAGCGCATCTTTGTTTTGACGCGTTGACCGTCCGACTCCAGTCCACTAATTATGACCTGTTATTGATATTACAGCAGGCGTTTGGCTACTGTACGCTGAGGAACTCAGCCTGCCTCATTCGAATATCCTTAACTGGTTTGTTGTTTTGACCACCAAACCTTCTCACATTGATTGGACGTCATGCGCAGTCCTATGCCGTTATTGCCGGAATGCTACAGTATCTGTTTCATAAATTATCTTTGAGATCTCGACCTGGGTGTTCATATCTCCTGCCAGAACGACTATATCAGAACCATGTGTCGCGCGAAGCAAGTGGCCAGATCAGAATAGAATGCGTCCTTGACGCTGACGTCACTTCAGTCAATACGAGCGTAACAAGACACAATAATATATATTCTGAAGTCTTTGCGTCTAGAGCTGGCTTTAACCGGAGAACTGCCAAGCGGACGGCACAAAGTCCACCGTGAACAGGAAATCCAAATTTCTACTAATGCGGCTGCGCCGTCGTGCTGTGGACCATACCTACTTAAACCTTACCTGTAACGACGGCTGTGGAGTCACCCGAAGTGTATAACCAGTATCGGGTAGACAATGCGGGTGCTGTTAGTTCCATACGTTGACTACTGTCATGGATTCTAGTCTCCGAGATACAGCAGACGTCGACATGCAACGAGTCTAGCGTTCGTGCGAGAGCCGCTTGCTGACCTTCTGTTTCTAGCGTGCGAACGTTGAAGGCACCTATGTTAATTCGCGTTCTAGGTCTAAGCAAGGGACGAGGGAGGCCTGAAGCTGAAAGGCAAGAGACGGAACTTACCGGCTCAGTGTTACCACAGTTAGCTACATCTGTTGTGGGACCTGTAGAGTAATTATCAGAAATGGAGGTCGGGAGGGGCCTGAGAGCTAAATTTGATAGGACAGTGGGGGAGGGGTCAGCAGTAGCATGTTTTCGCCTATCCACCCTGCTGTATGCAGCAGATAGGGCGACCCGGTTTATACTGCGAGACGGCCGATGCAGTATGGAATTACTTGGTGTTGTTATTCATTGTGTTGGGGCTTAGAACTGCCAGTGGTTCAGAACTGGACAGGAGACGATTAGAGTTCTCACCAAACTTTGACTCAAAAGCTTGTACAGCAGGCAGTGAATAGCAGTGTACCTGAACGAGTAAATTTTTGGGAAAAAGATGATAAGCCGTCACGCCACATCAAGGTCGTCTCCTTATGACGAATGAGCACGCTCCCAAGTCGTTGGAAACGCGACTAGAAGCACCAACCATATGTATGGAGGCCGATGGACAGCACCCAGTATCATCAACAGCACGACATATGATTCGAGCAGGATGCAAAGTCACGGTTTTTGATGTATTCTCCGGGGTTTTTTAGAACAATTAGTAACACGCCTTCCGTTTTGCTGAGGCCTCGGTTGTCAAATGCCACAATTCCCCTGTGCATTCAAAAACTGTTTGTTATGGCTGCGGTTACCTTGGTAGTTCGAAGTGGCATACTTTTCCTGTCTGCCTGCCTACACCCTAAAAACCTGAATTGTGCCCTGTGGAACTTTCGCTCTGTTTAAAATTGGTTACGCTCAAGGCATTGACAACGCAGCCTAGCAACTGAGACATCAACTAGGTGATGACGCATATTCAATTCCCAATGCGCCGTACGTCTAGGTTTTCAGATAGCGCTAGCACAGTGCATCAACTTGCAAACGTGAAAATTGTATGACTTTTTCATGACCTTTTTTTATACCTTTTCGCATAATTCATTTTCGTTAGAAGTTAACCAAACAAGACACACCAAAGTCTTCTCTTAACGTGCGCTCCACTGTTGTGAAAAAGGTCAGTAATTAATTTCTAATATGAAACGTCGATAAACAATGCAATGATCATTTAATTCTATCGCGGCGTGCACATAGTTGAATAACGGCATAGGACTGCGCATGACGTCC
>LOND01005377.1:11193-27550 GCA_014220965.1 Paragonimus kellicotti
AGGCAATCGATTGAAAATGTAGAGGGCGAATTAGTCATTGGTTTAGATGAGAAAGTTTTTGGATATACCCGAAAAAAACTACTTCAAGACCTTCTGACTTTCATCCCTTAGAAAGTCTCCGGGATTATCTCGTTCGAGTGATTCCCAACACAACAGAGCGATGTAGCCGATTTCAACATTTGCCAGTGGCCTTTCCAAAAGGTTGGTAGCAGACAAAAAGAGCACAAAATAGTGTTTCTCAACAAATTTCGACTAAGACTCGTCGCAATGACGGCATTGACGAAACCTCTGTTTGTTTCTGTATCTTCTGTGTTTGTAATCTTTGTTTGTCTAAAGCATGCACAAATTTGTGTGAAAGTTGATAAATCCTCTATCCACACGGAGTCCGGAACATACAAGCAGAGAACTTCGTTCCTCATGTGACTGTTTATGAACCTGTAAATTCAAGGGATCACTGGTTTTCAGCAAACGTTAACATGGCGGTGACACTGAGAAGAATATACATCCTACGTTTCGAGAGTGTGGACTATGTACTTTTCTCCACGGAGCTTCGCCGGCTGAGTAACGCTAACTGCTCCTGTCTGTGTATCAAGCAATATCGTGGACAGGCTCAAGAGGTATACTGACACACAGACCAGCTCCTCGTCAAAAGTAGAGAGGAGGAAAATGCTAGTCTGTTGTTGTCTTTTTGATTCAGTAGAGACAGCACAGTGATTTGAATTATAATCAACTAGGAGGAGGACTAGCGAACCAATCAGCTGTGACTTTCAATGGGTCATAATAAACCGTCCTTTCTGGTATTCATCTACCTGTTCAGAATATACATATATATTTTAACCACAAGTTATTGCGCAAGTTTTATTGTGTCCTACTTGGTTGCAAACCCGAGGGACCAAAAGATAATTAGGTTTTTGAGTCAAACTCTGAGTGGTTTTGCTTCAATAAAATTAAAACAGCGAAACACGCGAGTCGTCACGTGGCCTAGCCAGTGATCATCAGACAAGTAAGGTTATGGTGATCGTAGAATAGTGAGTGTATTTTCAGCTAAACGGTTTTCGATTCGGTCTGAACATGTGATCTGTGGAACTATCGAATCTACCATTAGAGCAAGTAAATCTGATGGGCTGAATATTCTACGAAAACCGCTAAGTAATTTCATTCCACAAGCGATGCTCATTTAACGAATAAATAGGTCCACCAGGGCAAAATCTCTGTTGTCCAATTCGCATGTAAATACCACTCCCGTTTTAATCGTAATTTCCAATCAAAAATACAACGAGATTTCTAGCTAGGCGTCACGTGCATTCTTGTCGGACTCTATGCACTTGGTTAGTGCTGCACGTTCCAGATCTTTACCCATAATTCTTCGTTCGTTGGGCTGACTGTCCTCAACATGAGTTCGTCCGATTTTTATTGCTGTCTGTGATACACCTTCCCGACCTTTCCACAAACTGTGAGATGTTCCACTGAATGTCGGGGAGAATTGCTGCTTCGGTTGGAATTCATTTGCCCTTAAACGATTATTCAATCACCACAGCCCAACTGCATAGATTTTATCATCATCAAGTAGTCTGATTAGGTTTAACTAACAATTCGCTGGCGATTCAATCACTCTGGAGTCCTTCATCCTACACAAAACACTCCAAGAATGTGAATGCGCTAGTGCAAACACTATAAACAATATTCATCAGTTATTTCCCTAGTTAATGCTTTCGGATTTTTACTTCATCGCCTACATTGTGCTTTTAAACTTACAAACGTTCAATTAAAATCTAAATAGAATAGGGAAGTGGTCAGTTGAAGGTATGAACATCAGGTTTTCATTTGTACTTCAATCAACCAAGAAGGAATAAAGTTTCGAATCTGGAATCTCCAGACGGCAATGTGGTCGGTGAAAGTTCATTACAAGTATATAATAAATTGTGTAAATCTAGTTTGGGTGATAATCTATTCTAATCATATTAACCCTCTGGTGATGGGACACCTTTCGCAGGAAATTTACTTGTTATAGCACTCAGGCCATGAGTCTTCCGAAGACAGACAGAGAGAGAGAGAGAGAGAGAGAGAGAGAGAAACGTTTGTTGGATAAAAAGACACTAGGGTCAAAACTGTAGTAATCGAGTAGGTTGGTATCTAACCGTGTAACCAATGAAATGCTTTTAATATTCTTGTTTATAAGTAACAGTCATCAATTCTTTTTTGGAAACATTTGTGCGTGTTCATAATCTAGATGAAAATAAGACAATACGTCTTACAATTAGGTTGTAATGGATTCTTAACACTGTATATCGTGTTCGTTTAACGTGATTGATCCCAATTTCTCTAGTTGGTTATATGATTGAACGCAGCTGTAGATTGGATGGGATCGCAAAACTCGATTAGCTTTTTTTTCATGTGGCCTGACCACAAAATGGATCGGTGAATAAATCATGTAAATTTATGAATAATTACACATCGGCCTTGTATGACATTACGGAAGTTTCATCTGATTAATCGACGAATACACTGTTTTCGACATCATTTGCTGGCAATCAATTATCTGGCATAATGCATAGTTATACATGAATGACTCGGCCCGCCAATAATATTGCTTGAACGGTAGGGCGACACTAATGGTACGTTGTAATATCATAAGTCACTGCAATCGTAGGAAAGAATATACCAGTGTAGACCAGCACGTGCTCCAAATAATTCATTTCTAAACTGATGTGGCAGAGTTGAACAGAAATATACACCTAGCAACTCACAGATACGCTTGTCTACTAGTTAAAACGGGGATGACAGTTTCGTCTTTTTGGCTATCTTCATCTCAGTATCTCTAACTTGACTGACGTTCCTTAGAATAATGTTCAACATTCCTCCAACCTGAAGCGTTGACAGTCAGCTCTGTGTGGCTCCCACAGCCACACTAGAAGAATTATGGCGACAACGTGCATCTGAATATAACTTGACTGCATCCCGAAGGAGGCGTCGTACGCCCCACTCGGTACCGATGCTGACCAAGCTGGACGGGCCTGTCTATTGTATGCATAGGTGGCAACCAGTCACACACGCTACCGCATTTTGATTGGTCAGTGCCACAGGAGCGGTGTTTTGACATGTCAGCGCTGTCTATTGTCATATCCACGATCCTATACATCCGGACCGTCACGTGGCATCGTAGTGGCTTGAGCTGAAAGGGCCTAGGGATGTGGGATTGAAGAGAATGGACTATGCGGTTGGATTACAGTTGCGTCCGCGCAACACTTTGAAGATCAGCTGTGGTTGACACGGCGCATGACCCCCATTGAACGTGGTCAAGGTGAACGTAGGCTTTAGACGAAAACATTCATCAAGTGTTTGCTGTCCATGATGGCATCGGTTTGGGTCAATACACCACCTGGTTTGTTGGCGGAATTCCGTACATCCGTCAATGTTTCTGTCGATTTGATGCCAGAGTAGACGAGTTGACTGAATAGACTGTTTCCTTGGCATATTTCGTTCGAGAGCACACAAGATGGTATACAGTAACTTTATGTCGATGGCGTCGATAATACAAGAGGGTGCTTTTATTCTGGCTGTCTTTTGTTGGTTAGCTGACACACGATAGACCATTCGGAAAGCTTGAACAGATTTGACACAAAACAAAACTGACAAGTTAAAAGCAACTTCTATCCAGAAAGTTTCTCACCAGTAAAAATCAATCAACCAATAAATATTATGCTAATAAATAGATGAAGTGTTAGTTGGAGTCGCAAATGGGAACAACAATGGGTTTTGTTCCGTTCAATGATTAGAATTGAGTAGGATGGTTCGAAGTACCGCGGGCAACTATTGGCATAGCTAAAAGAGGCTTAGAAATTTTAAAGTTACTCAGGCTTGTATGTGAACTATGATCGAGAGATTGTAACTCTTGTGTGATTTAATGTTAAGACAGAATGGAAAAAATTACAAGAGAATAGTGAAACTAGGCTAATGAAATGTATATTACTTCGAAGTGATACATAACGAGGCACAAGGCATACAACAACGAGATTTATTGTGTTATCAAAGCTGGCTCTACGAGATAATCAGGTTTGACGATAGGATGAAGAGACGATCTGATAATTGACTAAATGAACGAGAGAGAGAGAGAAAGAGGCGCCTATGACGTTTGTGGAAGAAAAACCGACGATCAACGAGGAGAACAACAACCATTTTGGCGTAATGTTTTACTTTGTTCACTCATAAGTCTGTAACGGTGTAGGATATCTGTAACCCGATGTGACTACCAGTCAACAACTTCAGTACACCGAGGATTAGAGAAGTGGAGAAACTTAGTAAAAAGGATATAAGGAGAACCCACATTTCGGACAAAGAAAAATCAGCCATGAGCCTTCAGTCCGGGTCAAGCCAGACAATCACTGACCCAGTTGACGGACAGCTATCGAGTGGACCCTAGTCAGGGTGAATTACTAGTCGGGTGATTTCCTGTCTCTGGTCTGCAGGACTGGACCGGACTATCTGCCCTATTAAATTTAGGATACTTGAAACATCTCGGATCTTCATAAACGTATTGATGCTAAGCTTCTCAGATCAACCGGACCGTTTTAACAAGGAGTATGATTGCACTTTTTCGAATGTCTGACTTGAATAGCGAAGTATAACGAATGTGGCCATCGGTGAACCAAGTTCGGCCGGAAGTGGAATTACTAGTGAGTAGTTTGAAATTTAGGATTGCTACATCTCTCCCCAAGTTGTTACAGTTTGTTTGCTGATGACTGTGCTCAAAACGTGTGTCCACAATACATTTGAATGGGCTTGTATGCAACACTAGTTTAAACCAACTATCCTTGCCTTGGATTATCTGACTGGGAAGCGTGATTACCCCTCCGAGGCGCCTAACCGACAGTTTTAGAGCGCATTGCATTAACTCAACACTCTTTCTAATCTACCAGCCTTTAACGGCCGATAGAGTGAATCGTGCCGAAATAAGTTGACATTCAGTCAGGTGTTATATGATCAGGTGAACTAGGTTGTCTCCGAAACTGTACACATCACAGTAAACGTATAGGATCACAAACATATGTCATTCTTTATGTTACTACATTTCTCAGCTCAGTGACAAGTTTTCGTATGTAACCAGCGTAAATCATTATTTGTCATTAAAGTGTTATGTTACTTAAAACTCGTATTTTTATTGTTGAGCAAGTGAAGAACATAGCCGAAACAGACAGAACGTGTTTATTGCGAGATAATAACAATTCGATTTGCTCTCACCAGTTGTTACAATCAAATCAGCAAATGGTACGCAGACTAGGCCTGACAACAAGTGAACAGATCAACTAAGTGGTTCTAACCTTTCGCCCGCCAATGTTGCAGTTGGTTCTTTGACAAGGAGATTGTCCGCAGCAGTTTCTTTAGTGTACACAAAACCAACAGAAGAAACCGTAGGTCCGCAGAACAATTTTTGCCAATCAGGGACATATCCAGCGTCGTTTGCACCGAGAACATTCGACGTTTGGTATACACATAAATGGGAATATGTACACGTTAGTAAGGAGAAAAACTTCAATCCAGACGAGGACTACCAATGATTGGATATCATTAAAAAATATCTGAACATTACACATCTGCTTGACACTCAAGTGCACTTTTAGTTTCGGAATGAATTCGAATGCTAACCTGGCCACCTCGATCACCTGATTTTAATTCGGCTGGTTGGTCTGTTAACAAAGATCGCAACACGTGGAACATGTGCTGATCAAAGCATAAAATAAGAATTCTTACACCAAGTATCTCGTGAAAGGCAAGCATAGTGAACTGGAAGTTATTACCATTGCTCACGGAGCAGTGACCAGATAGTAATCAGTGTAGTTCTAGAAACTGCCTTGTTGGAACAAGTTATAGCTGACTGAGTGTTCCCCGGTTTGCGTATTCTTATTAGATGTGGGCCAATTTTTACCTGTAAGATTGCCACGTACTTAGCTGCTCATATAAAGTTGTCGTGTTACTTATTTACTTTGAGATAACATACCCTACGCTGACGAAGTGTGTAACTCACAGAACTGGATGATATAAGCTTTTCACAAAATAATTTGTGTATATAGATCATACCATGAACGTGCACACGTTGGGCTTCAGATACCACAGGGGCCAATCGATGATTTAGGGATGGAAGAATTAACACAGTGATCTCAAATGGAAACAGTAAGCGAAAGTGGGTTATATTAATTTATTTGTGTCCTGAGGTCCAGCTTTGTTTGAGTTTGAACCAGGCATACGGATAATCGCTTGGAATGTAAGGGTGTATCGCTAGACATTCTCTATGAGCAACAATAATAGGGGACAATATTCAGTTTTAACTAAACGAGTCCAACGCAGGCCGCTTCAGCTGTCATCTTTCCAAATAAGAACGAGATGGAGCTGAATTCAATGTGTAGGCCTAACGTCTTCATATGGACCACCTCTAGAGAGCATTACGAGTTTGTCTTTGAGCGGATTGTCGAAAGAAGAAACTGGCAACTTCTAGTACGCGTGAACACCTTCAGGATTGCATAGTTGAAGTGGAGACATCTTAGTGGAATCACCAAAAACCTTCATAATGGAACATAATGAAACTTCAATGTGGATGGTCATGTTGAGGTGCGTTCGTGATTCTTTATTGACAAGTGTGCTTGGCGAGAAGACCAATCACAAGCGAGCAGTGATCGTTTGAGTGCATTTTGAACAACGGGTGAGTCAGTTGGGTGGTCTGGATGATGTCAACATTCCTGATAGATTCTCATTGCCTTATGTTTCCTTTTCAAATTGCCTGCATACTGTGCTATCAGCAAAAACCATGGTTACCAAGGTTGCCATTAAAGTCCGAAAACTAAGACACGGGAAACTTGAAACGCGATTCCTACCATATCATATCGTTATGTGCCGTTATCCTACTGGATTTGGTCAGAGGTATCGTTCTCTGTCTCTCAGATTCAGAGAAATCGATTCCAGACAGCCGTCTTTGAGACGATTCGTCTGTAACTCGACAACTTTCGGTAGCTGACAAGCCGACTTCTAAGTGGTAGGAATGGCCAAGTTACTTTCACGCCCTTGAGGATCTGTCTCAGCCAGACGCCTCGCCGACTTGGTTCAAGTTATCGTGGTCAGGACGGCAGAAGGACGGAATTGATAAGATGCGTCCTGTCTGAATTTCAGCACATCCCGCCTCGCCTATTGGCGAGCTGATGTACAATGTCACGTAACCAGGTCAAACTTAGGCTGCGGAAAAACGCACAATGTGTGTGTGTGTGAACGTGCGCAATTGTGTGTGTACATTCGCACAACATGTCTGTGTACAAATGCGCGTGTGTGTGCTCGCGTCCTGTACGTGATTGGATTGACTGTCCGCTATTTATGACATAAGCGACGGGCATCGGACGTCCTTTCCGTCTAGCCTGTGTCAAGTTGGCTGGCGGGGCTTCTCTTGTCATCGCCCCCTGCACGTAAGCGCGCACGCACGCGTGCGAAAGCTCACGCAGGTACACACGTCCTAATGTTTGGCTTATGTGTTACCATCGTTTTATTCATTCCCCATCTAAATAGCCAACCGACGCCTTCGTTCATCCTGATACGCATAGACATGCACGCGCCCACGCACGTCGTCGACGTTGCCAGACCTATCTGAGCGAGCCCAAAGTGAGAGATCAGTTTCGGACTTAAACGACCTGTTTGCATCAGAATCGGACGTTCAGACGGGGAGCTCGGCATGGCCTGAGGTTGTCGTTTCACCTCCAGCTTGTTTTGTTCGCGGTGGATTTTGTTTTGGTTGCTCGGATTGCACCCAAGGATCAGTTGGACTTCGCAGAAGTGAGTGTTTGTTTTTGTGGATTACCCGTATAACAATCTCGCAACACAGTTATACATTGCGTTAGATGTCTGTTTATCAAATACTCATCCGTGAAATCAGTCTGAACTTCAGAGATGTCTTGAAGGTCTTTCGTTAGCACGAGTCGTCGATCCCATATGACAACTGAACTGTTTGATTATCCGTATTTGTTTTATTGTTACGGAGGTTGGGACAATTGGTCCTACCGAAGGATAATGCGGCTTAAATGCCTTGACTGGAGCCTCCAGTTAACGGTATGTCTTGTGGTGTTCCGGAACCTTAGAGTAGGGCATCAGTTTGGGTGCTGTGCCGTACTGGCGTTGCTTTCCTTTCTGTTTCAACACATCTGGCGTTAAATTGGGCTTGGTATTCTGTTTGGCCTGAGTTCCTAGCGGTGGTGCTTTTGCACTGATCATAGTTAGGAGTTGATGGCTTTTCTGACCCCGTCGTTTGCTACTGCTCATTCAGGCTTGTGAGGTTACCAATTCCCAAGCAAAAAAGCGGGCTGTTGTGTCCTACCTCCGCGTGACTGCTTGTTTGGGAAAGGCTAGGCGGTTACACGTGTAACCTTAACAATCACTCCTATTTTATGGCTGCGTCAGCCCGTTCTCTCTGAACATTGATGTTTGACTGTCCTCATCTATGCCTGACAGTTCCACTCCCTTCAAACTCTAGTTTGACCAGTTATTGTTATAATTTTTCAGAGACTCGGCTAGCGGCAGAGACTAGTTGAGTTTTCGTGTTCAAGCCTTCACCCTAGTGGACCGTTAAACATCAACACGGCAAAATCTATAAAGAATATTGATTTTTGGTGGTTAGACTTGGTCTAGTGTAGTGCCCTATATTTCGCTGAATCCGGCCATCACAACTGCTCGATTGTTTAAGTCATGTCTCCTGGTTTGCTAATTGAGTGAATGATTTTCGGCATTCAAATGGATAAGTAGTAAACTGGCAGGGATTGGTTTATGAGAGGGCAATGATTCCGTTTCTTTTTCTGAAGGGAAAAAGACATTCGTATTAACTTCACGGGTACAAGAAAGTAATTACGTAGGCTGCTTACATATGGCCATTTGGCGGACGGTTACATTAATGTTTATCTGTTACATTGAACGGCAACGCTTGTCCTATAAGGTTCATTCGATGCTGTGGGTGTCGAAGGTGTGAACAATACCTTTGAAGCTCTACGACACTGTTAAAATGCTGTCGTTTTGTTCTAAATTAGTTGCATTGAATATGGGGCTCGGATCTGGACATTTGGCATGTAATTTTGAAAAACGAGAGGTTCTAATTGGATGGTTTGGAAGCCCCCGTCTGAACTTACAGTGGGGGCTTCATTTTCCAAAGTGAAAAGTCCGTATTAGGAGGGGTTTTGGTATGTCTTTTGGGTCTCAGTAGACCTAAGACGGTGATTAGAATGCGTAACTATCGCTCCAAAGTGGCGTCATTCTGGTAACAGTCTGGTGATCTGACGTTAAACACTCTACACGACTTCGGTAGAACTCATCGTTCCGACATGTAGCGGTTCAACATACTAAGGAGTCCATTTGGACGGGTCTACATGCCTTACAACGTCCCTATATGGGGTAAAAAATTTGTCACCAAATGCTAGAGTGAGTAATAACTTCTGATTTGACAGGGGTAGGCGGTTATTGGTTGTGCATCACCATCAGACTGAGAAGTGGCACGATATGGATCGTCATGTGTGCGGACTGACGTGAAGAATATAGATGATTCGCAACGGAACCGAGACTGCTCCTTCTCCCGTTCAGCCTACTTAAATCTAGCCAATGTGTTTAAAGCCGTGTGGTGAATGCACAGCATTTCGCCTTTGGTCGGCAACAACGCTTGTCAGGCAAAGGTTGAGCATCTTTGTTGGGTCAGTTGTCTGGATAGTTTTCTATACCTTACTCTAACACTTCGTGCTACATTCTAAAATTTGTAACGCTAACCCTGGAGGCTTTGCTGATCATGTTATTTTTGTAACCAAAGCCTACTGAATGACCTCGAGGGTGTCCACGTTCAAACTGTTGAAGTGGGCGCCTTCGGTGATATTCTTAGTAGTTACACATTGTCTGTACACCCCATACAGATATGGTTGACGTAGGTGAGTGATCACCTCTAACTTGGTTCTTTGATCCTACGACCAACTCTGATAAGCTGGTCAAGTTAAGGAACATTCAGCAATGACCAGAACTCTTCTGTTAACTTAGACCAAAAGTGGATTGAAGCCTGATTCGGATGATTCTAGACGACAAGTTTGAGTGTCACTCACCCAGAAGTACAGCCTCATAGATAGATTTAGTTCTCCCTCATGACCCGGTTTTCTGTATTAGTTCATAGTTTTGCACACGACACGGCGGTACAAGACCAACCATTTATCTTTGAAGTTACTTTCGTAGACAGTTGAGCTAATCACTCTCAGATCGGCCCAAAACGCGCTGCAATTGTGTCCCTGAGACCCTAGAGTTTCCTAACCTTTTCGGTCTTCATTCTGTCGGAAGCTCTGCGGTTCCAGGCTACAGTTCAGTGCTGCGCATCACCAAATTGAGCGCTGTGGTCTTGCCTGAACAAGTTTATATCGGTTCTCTGTATTTGTTCAAAGGATCGTGTGCGTTATGTATTTATGATCTCTAACTCGCAATTTAAGATATTGCATGCGAGCTGACAGGTTTTCATAGCAAGTCGTGTGCTTTGTTGCTAATCAAACACTGCTTTCCGAGTAAGATTTTACAGAGCCTCATGGCGCATGCTGAACTAGTTTGATTTCGGGTAACGGACACACCTCCGAGGGTCACCACTATAACCAAAATTAGCCATAACACATTAGCGGTCTTGCTTCAAGGTCATTCCCAGTTAGTCTGACATTCCAGTTTTCCAAATCGTTGCAAGAGTTTTCTTTGTATGTTGTAAGAAAGGAGTTTTCGTGGCTGACCAGTGGTGCCCAGCTTCAAAGTCCGCCCTTTAAGTATCACACTGATACCCACTCTGCCCTTCCCAAAATCGCTCTCACCCTTTTTGCACATCAGGCAATAACTCAAATTATTTTTTGATTCACCAGCTTTGTACCCTTGAAAATAGTAGATTACTTTTTCTCTCAATAACGTTTTGTATCGTGGACCAGCTTGTATATGTGTAGCTGTGGTGTTAGGTTTCTTACAAACTCGGGGGCGGAACAGTTTTTTGTGGGAAAGGCAGTGGCGGAGTTATTGCCGTCGCGCGTGAGGTGGTCGGCCAGCAGTCCCACCCATTGGTGCCGCCAGCGTTTTAGGCAACCGCGATTTCAGTGGTGTTTCACTGGTGATCAGTGGTTTATAGTCTGTTGGGTGTGTTCACAGCGATGACATCGTGTGCTTCGCTGAGAGTAGCGGTCCGAAGTAGAATTAGTGAAGATTTCGGTCCAGTAATTCCGTCTGTAGTCGGTGTCTCACGTGACTTTGTCTATTCTCTGAGACGCTGTTACATCGACTGCACATCGTTCCGACTTTTTGAGTAGCCACGCTGCGGGGACCTCCAAACAGGACATCTTTGAGCAACCCGTGATTGGCTCTGTGAGAAATTTGATGGCAAAAATGCAGGATTATAGTAAGATTTCAACGTTTGGCGTGTCGTCAAAACAACGGCATGTGCCTTGAAGTGTCCTGAAATTAAGTCACCGCATAGATAAGCTAGTATTCCTGCTCTCAATCTGCTTCGAAGGGACCTTGTCGATCAGGGCGAAAACCGTACGTTGACCGCCAAAACGCCGCCACATTTTGTTAAGGATCTGGTTGGTAGCTGTTATTATAGCTGGCTACCTAGACCATGACGTTTGTCCTCAGGGGCACGTTGCACCTTTAATGTTGTGTCAAGCCGCTTTTATGCTTCGACACAGCAATTCTGAATGGGGTTGACAGGCTGTCGGTCGCGTATGACAAACGGTGTCCGAAGGTCGAATCGGATGTGGAGGAGTTTGAGTTCCAACGTACTACGGTCTCTCGTTGGATGCGTGGCGACTGGAGTGGCAGAATCGCACAGGATTAATCATTAGTGGCATATTGAGTCAGAAGGTGACTGTATACTCTTACCTCAGCTAATTATATTTTCAAGCATGCTTCCATTTCTGTGAAACTCAGTGCACTACTATGGGAACAAGGAAATTCAATGTTCTGTACCACCGTGTACATAGGGTATTGACCGTGGAACTAGGAAATGTGTACCCTAGAGCAATTAAACCGTCTTTTAACGATCTTCTGGACGATTGATATAATTTATCCATAATACGTTCGTAATCGTACGATTATTGTAGATTAATTTGTCGTGCACTATGAAGACTGATTACTGTGTATCCTGCTGCCCACGTAGATGATAAGCGTTTAGGCGAATCCCTGTTTATCGTGAAAGTGTTGGGTGATTCTTTTGACGTAATTGAAGAGTTTCTTGGATGTATTGCGAAATTATGGCCTGTTCCACATCACTTATTGTCGTTCACATTCGAAGTCCACCTTAAATTCTCTGTTGCAAGCTCAAGGAGGCATATATTGTGTACATGACAAGCTAGCTGTCACAATGCGGTTATTTTAGGAAAATAAATACTCAGAAAAGAATACCTAACTGTTATCCCGAATGTGACTGGGGGTTGCAGTCTGACTGGAACGAGAACGCTCAGCTTGAGGTCAATTGGCCATACTGAACCCTAGTAAAGAAAAGACGAGGTGTGTTGTTAGTTCGAATCAATTTACGCAAATTACATGCTTTTTACGACGTAATTAATGTGAATTGTATACAAAAATGAATGGGAGTATGATAAATGGATTGAGAATAACACAACGTTATGAGCAAGTTGTAATACTCTACGTTTCAACCACCTCGGGTGGCCTTCCTCAGGAGTGTTGTAATCGAAATCACATTATTCTCAATCCATTTATCAATAACATGTTAAACACGACGCCCAAACTGTTTGACTTCATTCGTACTAAATTTGGTGCGGATATCTTACAATGGAATATGAAGTCCCACAGATATCTCCCCAAGAGTGTTGAACGAGTGAAGGTGCACAATGAGGGGATAAAAGAAGACATCAAATACTGTACTCTGAAAATAATTAACCATTCAACAGTTCGGCCTGGACGGTTGCGGTTAAGATCAACAGAGGGCGTCAGCTGGGAAGACAAGCTATTCGTTGTACGTGGGTTGAGTGGACTGCGAATCACTGGGTGAATGGTCGCTCAACAGATGTCTGACGGCATTCGTGTAGGACATGTGAACAAATTACACTCTACCACTGCTTATTGCGGAGCGCTTGGCAATACGAAGTCGTCCTGTGTGCATGCTCGTTGAAAAAGGGCTTTGACAGCGTCGACGCGAATGAAATGGTCTCGGAATTGAGAATCTCAGTGTTTCCGTTCCAGTCTGACGCTTAACCTGGTGGTGGGAGATTGGGTTTTCCTCACGGACAACGTCAACATCTGAACAAAGGTAGTAGCCTTAGATTAGTTTGGTCGGCATTTGCTTAGTAGGACAGTCCGCCAGGTGGCCGGAGTGTCATACTGCAAGTTGACTCTGCGGTCCTGCAGCCATATCCTCCTTAACAATCAACCGATTTCCCAGCACCACAAGAGATAGGTGATTTGTTTGATGTTGAGGATTCTGTTGTGCTTTGAAAGCGGCTGTCAGCTGACGGTGGAACCGTTTGACTCAGCCATGTGTCGCCGGGTGATATGCCATGGTTTTACTGTATTCAGCCCCGAGAAAGTGGTTAAAGTCTCGTACTAGCGCTGTCTGAAACCGGGTACATCTGGCTGTGATCAGGGTAATCGGGACATTATAGTTAGAGATCCACCCGTCCACGAATGCTCACGCAATCACTTCTGTATTTCTGTCACAGGTTACCTGGTGGAACAAGTAGTTTCGGTGATACTTTGCATACTGTAGCGGTCTGAAACGTGCGTCAGGGTTAGCAAACTTAGTTGGTACCGCGATCATGTTCCAGTCGATTTCGCTATGTCAATAATCCGTGCATGCTTCCACCCATTTTCAGATATATCCCTGTTTATATTCGATCAGAAAAAGCGATCTGAAATAAGTTGGACTGTGGTACGAATACCAGTTTGAGACAGGTAGTGGAGGCTACTAAAAACTTTAATTCTGTAACTCATTAGCACAAGTGGACAAGGATTGGCTATCGCGATATAACACAATTGTGCCCTAGCAGTTAACTGGCCATAACTCTCAAAAACTTGGGCGAAGAAGACAGCCGGCACAGTCCCAGTTCTGTTTCGTTATCAAGTTCACGCGCTAAATCCTTCACGTTAACGGTATTATTCCGGTGTGAACCATTGTAGCTAACCCTGGACAGAGTGCGTGCTATGGTATTTCGTCTTCCGGAACATGTAGTCTGTGGTCTGGGATGGTGGAAAAGGTGTCTGCTGTTCAGCGGGCAAGTAAGGTAACGAATGGTTAAGTATGTGGCTAACTTCTCCGTGAACCGTGCTATACCTGGTGGTTTGGGGGGACTGTAACTACCATGAAAGAAATGAGACGAGCTTTTACCATTGATAACTCGTTGAAGAGCAATGCCCGCGGCAACCTGAGACATGAGTGGTGAGAAAAGGCGAAATGCCTCCGTTTGTATTGAAATGTGTCAGGTCCCCATGGTTTTATTCAGAGTGCTTTTGATCCGCTGCAGGCATATGAACTCGGTCAAAAGTTGTGTGGGGTTCACACAACTAGGAATGAACCGGCAATAGTAATTCGCTAGTTGCGGGGATTGGCGAAACTTTCTGACAGAATTTGTCGCAGGATAATCCTATGCTACCTGTATTTTTTTGGTCAATACTCCGATTTCTTTCGAATCCATTACGTGTCTAATTGTATCTAAAAAAAGCGTTATTGACAACGCCGTATTGCTGAAAACACTGATGTTTTTTTCAGAATGGTGGAACTGCTCTGCATCAGTTCGACTGGTCATCAGAAAATCTTCAATGTAGGCTTAAACAGTGCAAACCTCGTGACACTTGGTCGATGAAGCCCTAGAACGATTGTGCGGTGTTACTACTCAGACCAAGCAGCTTGCAAACCTATTCAGGCAGGTCAACCGAGATCGTGATGATCGCCTAAGGAACATCCTCTAGTGTTACGGTGACTTGGTAGTGGGGGTGAACTAAATGGATTCTCCAACATATGGACCTACAACTAGGAGTCAAAGCGAGGACGCGAACACACAGAAAAGATAACGATCTGGCATAGTGCCTTGTTTAACGTCCGATATTCGGCACAGAGATGCCATCCGTTTGCATGTTTAGGTATCATATGAAATGATAGAGACCAGAAACTATGCGATAGTAGTCGAACTATGCCAAGCTCCAACGTGTTCGAACTCCCTGGAGCCAATCGACGTGATCGAGCCCTCGTTAGAATCACTTTTTCTGGGTATGTGCTGGACGACGGCATTCTTCAGCGTGTCGGATTTGTAAGCGGACTTGATTGAGAAAGTGGACTTCTCGAGCAACATGCCACGTCTATCGGACTGAAAGGTGACACGGTCCAAGCACAATAATAATAACAGTGGCACCATTTCTCAGTCCCGGCTAGTGCAATGATGACGTAAGCCCGAAATGTCCAACTGAGGTCAATTAGCAGTTGTGCCCACAACTAATCGGGCGTTACGAAAATCAGCTGATGATGTGCATTGATTGCGGGTAATGACTAACATCGTGCAGCCAATTAGCAGGCGAGAAACAACCAAACTGCCGTGCATTGGATCACAGATCAACATTACAGACACAAGACAAATGGTACGTAGTGTAGTAAGATCACGCAAACCATCGCCTGATGAAGATGGACGGACGAGTTGATCAATAGGTTTGAGTGTTCATTATAACTACAGATATGTTGATGTGTTTTGAATCGAAGTCGGTCGCGGTTTTTGTTCCACAGAATGTGGTCTTTATTAGGGAGGTGAAGTGGGACTTTTAGAGAGCTGAGCTGAGTCTAGTGCACAGGTTGTCGTATCATTTCAAAAAGCGCGAAGGATACACATTGGACTGTTTCCTGCTATATACAGTATCCATACTTATACAACAAGCAGGTTCTATATTTTAGCGTGTGCAAGTCGAAGAATGTATCCAGTGTTACTTTGCTTATGCATAATAATCCTGGCAGTTTAATTTTTCATTACAATAATCTGTTTCATCCTGTCTACTCACGAGTGTTCGTTGAAAATAACCCCGCGGGCCTCTGTACGCACAAGCTTCGATATCCGTGGCATTCAGTCTTTGATCTCCATATATTAGATTGTAGCTACTTTACCGATCAACTTCCCCCCATGTATGGTATACGTGTGTTCAAATCGTTGTAGTCATCCGTTTGATGTTTTGAAATCTTCTATTCACAGCCCTGCAGTACTCTTTTTGCAGTGCATTGAACCAAAGGCGCATGTGCCAAGTGAATACATTCAAACCACTGCAAGATGGAGTGGTAAACAGCGTGGAGTTCAAGGTTACAGTATGCAGACGTTTCTGAGAGGTCCTACCTTTCTCCTTCTCAGATTAG
>LOND01005378.1:20668-33956 GCA_014220965.1 Paragonimus kellicotti
TGGCATTCCGGTCTCACGGACTTCTTATCGGCTACCCGAATTCACGCAGTTCGGCCACGACCGCCCAGACAGACAGCCAAGGAACTAACCTCCCTAAAAACACACAAGAGGAATGCAGTTGGGTCGCTCAGTGTTTTTTGTGGACCTTGATCAACCTTGGCAAAAATCGGTTCATAAATGCCGTTGATTGAGCCGCAAACTCCTTCCGTTACCCTTAATCTGGCTTTCTAAATCCACCTTTGAATGATCCCCTCCACATCGTCACGCAGTATGACAGAATTTGCCTTTCTCATAATGGATTCCGCCGTAGAAAAATTATGACTGGTTGTACGTGCCAACAACGGCTGAGGCCAACAATGAAGGGGCAACTGATATACTATTGTTGGCTCCTCTCCTGCTGATGGTCATCCGTCAGTAATCTTCTCATGGCATTGCAGGTGCGCTTATCCATCGATGTACTACCAACACTGGTGAGAAATGTTACCTGGGTAGTATGAAATAGAAGTAAACTGTACATACCAGCTGCTTGTATATTTTCACATCTGCCAAGTTCGTTTTTGGCAACAGCATGTCTCTCACCATTCGCATGAGAAAGCGCATCGGGAACAATAGACCTACTGACGGACCAGCATTTAATTTTTGGAATCTCAGCGCATTCACTTCCATCCGAAAGATATATAATCGCTCACACATTATATTTTGTAAAACAAGGTCCTCCATTGCACCGGGTGAAGATGGGTGCTATTTTTATCATCTTTTCTCTCCAACCCTGAGATTACCGATAGTCTCGGCAGAGAAGACAAGAAGAAAACGATATTGAACACTGTTCAGTCATTATTACCGATGTATTTGCAATAACGTCCATTGAAGCTGAATTGGAGGAAGTATACAGTGAGTACAGAGTGCTTATCAAAATGATGCACTGGTTGGGTCAGATAATTGGCATATTAAACGCCTCAACTACCGCCCAGCTTTGGGTTTGTTTCTGACCATAAAGATCTCTTCAGCTCCTGAGACCTTGCCCAGATACGGTATCTACCGAATTGCACGAATGGTTACGTTGTGCATGCAGAGTGGCGACATTAAGCATACAAGACAGTCAATCTTTGGTATCTGTAAATACAGTTACTCAGAGCCTGCAGAATGGAATAACAAGAATGCTACTGTCTAAGACTTCGCAAACGAGTGCACCAAAATTGCTGTCCACCGTTATTGGATTCCACAAGTAAACTTATAGCGAATCAAGTTGTCAAAAGGCAAGAGCAAATTAGTAGTGGCACGAATTCTAGATCCACGGAAGTGTTTGGTGACAAGACCCCACCCCAAATGGAAATATGACAAAAATATGTATAAAGAAAAAACTCACGGAAACACAATGGGTAATCCCATTGATTTGACTTTCGATCAAAGCTGCATCACCAGCTCTTTCCATTAGTAAGCTGTAATTGCTACCATCCTTAGTTTGTCCGTTCAAACAAATACTGATAGAGCAGCTTTTGATATGATCATACAAATTTTTAAATTGCACCTGATTTCGTAGTTGGTCGAACCTTTTGTCAGGAATTTCAACTTCCAGTCCAATGGATGGAACCTCACAATCAAGAGGTACTCAAAGAACACAAAAACCACATTCAGCTCTGTTGCCGCAAGGTGCGTTTCGGTTCTGATCCAATGAAACTCACGGTAATGATGAAAGTACCTCCCAACTTTTTCCGTCATTCTAGGTGTCTACTCGAAAAGGTCCTCGGCCCAGGGCACCGACAGTTCCTCAAAATACTGCGGATTGTACTCCAAATTTCCGTGATGATTATGAGGCTGAACATGCAAAGCCAAACCCATCATTACTGTGGACGTTCCCCTACATTTTCCTGGGTGATTGTCAGTACCAACTGCAGATAGAAAATGCTTGGATAGAACCCAAATTAATTATATGGGTTGTCCACATAAAGGTATATCAACAGCACTTTCTATGCGTTACGCATCTAATTCTGAGAATCACATGCCAAGAGCCAACTTTCCGCGTGGAAAAATGCACGATTCGCTCACTGCCGCTTATAAGCCAACCTGCAATTATAACAGGTTTGGGGCTTTCGAACATCACCAAACAGTCCGGCAGTAGCCTATCACTTTATCAAAAATATGATTGCTACTAAAACCCAAATTCTTAATATGGATACTCGGTTAATTACATAACCCCGTGGATATGTAACTAACACAGATACCTATCGAACCAGACTATTTTCAGCGGGCCCTACGATGTTTTGCCCACCACCACTTGACCCTCCTCCCAGTGTCCCACTCAGTCACCGCGGCATACTGACATTCGTGCGGCACTTTGGGTAGTGAGATCAAATCTTTACAGTTACCCATTCTGAGTGGAACTCGATAAATGTCCCAGGCGTAGCCACTTTATATGATGTTTTACAATCCATCACCTCGTCAGTCATGCAGTTCTTTAAAAATATGAGTGATATGTCTCACAGCAAAAGTCCACCAATCTATTGCTCATAAACGTGAGATCACTAGTAGGCGGAATGCACAATTTTTAACCTTTTGTATTCTTATGCTTGAGACGCGGTTCGTCCCAGATATTTTGGGCACACAGGTCAGCGTCACCGACTATCATATGTTTCGTAAGGATGACTTCACTGGAGAAGGCGGTGGCCGCAACAATTACCTAACAAAGCCAATTTTCCCACACTCCCGTTTGACAGGTCCTGTCGTCGTGAAATTGAGGACTCGTTGTGGTTGTTTGTTTCGACCAGTAATCTAGTTGAGAGAGACCGTCTTTTGACTGACACTGCAGAGGTTGTAATTTCTTCATCAAACATGTCTTGCAAACTCAAACTAGTAGCTGGTGCGTTTGACATACTAACTATCTCTTGCAGTTCATTATCAGCCCCTGTAAAGCAAAATGAATTTATTCTATCCATTCAACTAATAGGACGAAATCAACAAGTCCCAGTGTTTACTAGAAAAGAGCATACTTTGGATGTCATATTCGTCATGCGTATCCAGTCTGTTGCAGTGTCTATTCTGAAACGATGTCAAGGAGGTGATTATAATGCTGCCAGAGGCTCGTTTGATTTTGTCAAAGCAGCCAAACCCACATTTGTAATCCACCGTCCCATCGAATCCGTTGACTGGGATATTTCCTCTCTGATAATAACCCTGAACTGGAACAAGTCATTTTTCACACCGGACTCAAACGTAGCTACTGAAAAACCATTAACCGCACTTTCTCATCAGCACTCTGGCGCCCAGGAACGCAAAACGTATGGATTCATACGTACACGAAAGTTTCTTACTTCGAAAGAGACCGACAAACTGAAAGCCTTAGATCAAAGCTAAGAAAACTGTAGATCATCCCCTGAATTTGCAACTGGGCAACACGTTTGATGACTTGGAACTGAGAACACGAAGACATTATATGAACAGAGAAGAACCCGCACTTGATACTGGGCGAAAGAGACAGGAAGCTAGAATCGACTGGCGAAATGTCGAGATTCCAAGAGAAACCTTTGCACTAAACGTGTTGCTAGTCGCGTTAAAATACAAGAAATCTTGGACTTAAACTTCGTTGGATTGTTGGCCGTGGATAACATTGTATTACCTGATAGTGCCTTAATAAAAAAAGAAGTCCTTAGCAATGTTCCGATTGATGTTGGAAGTATTTTGTCATAACTGCCCACAGGTAAATTCACAATTTATCCTGAACCTGATCATATCCAGCCGTTGTTATCAAACGAGTCTATTGCTTAATTTGTTCATGCTATCATCACTTGACATTTTTCCTCTCCAGTGAAGCAAGTCAATCATTATGCCCTGCTACAAAAGTAGCTTCTGACAGGACATTAATATCTATCGTCCCATCAACGACATATTCGCATGACTGTTTGAAATGATAATAAAAGTGAAAATTGCTGAGTGCTTGATACCACAGTCCTATGCACTTTTCTCAACAAGATATTTTAATGAACGTTTTTGCACGAGATGTCAATTGGAACTGCTAAACCACATGTTGACATCCGCTGTCGCAAGTAACGTGATAATCACCGTACTCTTAGACATGCAAAAGGCATATGATAGTGTGCCACCTTTGCGCCTTTCTCTTAAAATAACATCGGTTGGCATGCGTGACCACCTGTATAGATGGATCTTATCACATTTTGAAAGCCGCAATCAAAGGTTCAAAATAGGAGGACACCGCTCAACGCAAATGCCAGTGACTAGTGAGGTGATTTGAGGCAGCGTACTGACACCGTTGATTCTCAGCTGCGCATAAACGTGCGGTTTTCTCAAACATGAGGAGCCCTTCTCGTTTGCTGACGATATAAGGATCGATCACACATTTTTTACCACTCCATCAACCTGGCCTTTTCTCCGTGAATCCTCAGACAGAGACTGGTCCCATTTTGGTCGTTGTGAAAAACGGCTGATGACGTCCCCAGCAAACAAACCGAACATCATCAACAATGATCGTGAAATACTCAATGGCTGTGCATCAATGGATGATCATAATAGTGATATTGCCACTGCCGTCTGAGGTCTCTGAACAAGCCAAAACTAGAAGGACAAAAATCTTTAAACCTATCGGTTACAGGGCTGACTCGTCATGAAATTTGCCAGTCCTCAACTTGAGTATTGCATCCTCATTTGCTGGTCTTCACGCAACTTCGACAGGCTTATTACTACTAAAAATAACAATAATGTATTGTTCTCAATGCACTTCATGCTAAAAATATCCAACAGCCATTTACCAAGAGTTTATTAGGATATTCGTTCTTCATTCACCTGCAGAAGGCTGTCAAATACTAGGTTTCCATCTACTCTGCTTAGGAAAATCAATCTTGAACCGTAGACCCCTCCATAAACCGATCCATTTGAGCGCATCGTTTTACGTTAACTTGCAACACAACTCCTCATATAGTCTAAGAGATAAAGCTACCGCTGTGCCTACCCTGGAATCTCTCAAGAGATGCGCGCAAACTTCTTTATTACAAAATAATTCCATATCTTGAAAAAGCTTCAGAATGAAATTGGGTCAGTAACAACATTCAGGATTTTAAAAACGGTCTTGACAGCCACATTCCGCCATTGAACATAATGTCCATTTTTCAACTTCATGTATCCTGTGACGGCGTTTTGAATGAAATAACTCACAAGCCCGTTCGCATCATCAAGCATCCCCCCAAAAACAGCTTACCAGAAACAGTTTGTTGTCTCACTACGATTTGCCCACACCCCATCTAGCCATCGATACATTGTGCTGAAAATTATCCGCAGGGAACAAAATGCGCCTTGAAACAGCGATAACATGTGAGATCTGTGAATATCTGACAGTATTCCAGTGGTATCGTTCTGAATTGAAAAAATCGTCGGTTTTCGTGACAGAACCGGTCACGAGCGTTGAAATGTTTGTTTTAGTCGACCGGTAATTCGTTTGTCCTTCATTTAGCGCGGATATTGAAAATATTAATGGTGGGTGTTGTGACGGTTGATTGATAGTTGACCATCCTATGTTGATGAATGATGTAATATATGTTTGGTTTCAGGTTATGGATTATATACAGGGCTTCAAAGATCTATTCGAGGATCGGGAGTTTTCTAGTTTCAAGGAATTTAGAAGTTGTTTACAGAAGTACATGAAGGACCACCATGCTTTGTACGTCCTTGGTTCTAGCAAAAAATCAAGCAACGGACGCTTGAAGTATGACAATGTGAGTGTGAGTACTACTGAGGTTACGTGGTAGATGGCGTATCGGTGTATCAAATACAAGCGACGTAGGAGTGAAAGTCGTGGATTACGACGTGTTTAGTGAGTTGAGTTCACATATTTTTCATTGCATAGTTCTCGTGATACATGCTGCCAATCACGCTTCAACGTCGTGAGGAGAAAAACCATGTTGGTTGTGAGCTCTTTTACATTGGAGCACAACCACGACCTAACTGCTTTCCTGTACGATGCGCATCCAACAAATCGTCGGCTCACTGCAAGTGAAGTGAGCGATTCCAGGCATTTATTCCAGTACAATACTCCAACTGCTGAGTTGAAGCAGTATGCTGCGGATGTCTACGGCAAGTATATAACGACCATGGATATCTGCAACATCCGTCATAGGTTGAAGCCTCCGGCAATAAGTGAGTGTGTGTTGTTTACATTGATGTCGTAGAAAATCTGCCTCAAATTCTTACTCACATAGAAGAAATGGGCGTACTGCGTGTCATAAAAGACGACAGTAATAAGTACACGCACATATGCTTTGCACGCAAGCAGCAAGTGCAGTTATTCAGACGTTTTCCTGATGTGGTAAACGTTGATGCCACGCACGGAACCAACCGACACAAGTAGGTCCTATGTCAGTTCGCGTTGTAGGTTGTAGCCTGAAGCTGTATCAGTTTCTGATCACGGACGGGATGGGTCATGGGCGACCCGTAATGTACGCTTATGTTCAGAGTGAAAAGTACGCTTCTCCTGCGTCGTTTGTTCGAAACATTCCGTGAGTTGATGGGGAGCCACATACCTGTCAGAACGTTCGTCATGGACAAAATGGCGGCCCAAATGCGAGCAGCACGAGTCGTCTTTGGGTGCGACATAATGTTATGTTATTTCCATGTTCGAGATGCCGTGAGGAAACACGTAAGTTGGTGTAATTTACCTTATAATGACCATGTAGACGAATTCATTCAGAAGCCGATATTTATTTCATCGGATGGCTACTAGCGATAGCTTAGAAGAGTGAGTGAACACGTTTGTTCATTTATGGTTAAGGTTCAACCGAGATGTTGCATTGCTTGGACGCACAGACCCGAGGTTTCTGAACTACCTTATGTGCAATTGGCTTTATATAAGCCAAAGTGGGCCATCCACGCACAATCGAACGTTGTTCACTTCGGGAACCGAATGCAAATGGGCGACTCACGAAGCGCAGTCACCACGGGATCACTTAGCCACTGCCATTAGTAAAGTTTGGTCCCACAGTGAGTGGCTAATGCGAGAGTTTGAGATGCAGTGCACCTACGGTTGTGATCGCCGTGAGGTGGTTAGCGTGGACGTGTACGTGAAAAATATACTGTCTCGCCTAACAACGTTCGCCAGTCAACTTGTGCTGAAGCATCTCAGTGGCGATTGCGGTTTCTACAGGTCCATGTGGTTACCATGCATTCACATGCTTTCCGTCTTCAAAAAGACTTCTACCCATACAGTAAGTTATTATTACCGGAAACCACATTTGTTCTAGGCCGTTTCCCAATCCATCGACGTTGGCTTGCAGAATACAATTTGCCTAAAAGCAGCATGTTTCGTCGAGAGGTAACCGTCGCCGTCAATAATCCATTTCAACCGGATTACAAAATGCTGCACCACGGGCTGGCCAAGCTGCAGGATGTTAGTCCCAGAACAGGAAGTCGCATTTTCAAGGCTATCATAGCTTTCATGCACCAATCCATTGAGAAAGCTAAGGCGGCCTTACCACAGACGGACTTCCCTCTTGTTCCGTCCTGCAGTGCGAAACAGCCAAGATGGGAGAAAAAGGTTCACATGGGGGTGCCTTGTGGATATTGTGGTGATCCCGTGAACGTGAATGGTTATCGATGCGATAGCGACCAGCTCATTTTCCATTCAGAATGTATGACTGACGCTGGTATATCGCACTGCCCCTTCTGCACTGAGCAGCTGCAACCCCTCACCAGGTACGTTATTATTTCATTAACTATGCGGTTTTAGTTGCATCCACCTCGAAAGATGTATTGCCTACGACGCTGAAACCTAAAAAGAGACCCCGTCCAGCGCCGGTGATTATTGATGACCCGGTTACGTCTGACGAGGAGTTTCGTGTTGTTCTTCCACGAAAGCGAATCCAAGTAAAATGTTGCCAGACGATGCCACGGACGTCTCTATCCACGGTAAGTAATGCCAAACCTCTGAAGTTACCTAATGCTTACTTTTAGACATGCACACACAAGATGAAGAATTCTACTGAGGCACACGGGAAAGCAAAGGAGCTGCGGAAAACAAGCTGTAATATCAGAGATAATGGTGTAAATTTAATAAATGCATTCGAAAACTTCCACTTTATTTTCAGTGCGTCCAACCATAGGTCGTGGCGTTGTGACTATAGGGTGCACGTAGGCTGACTGTCGAGCATAGACGTCAGTGCGTCCAACCATAGGTCGTGGCGTTGTGACTATAGGGTGCACGTAGGCTGATTATACAACCTCACATTGAAGTCAGCTGTCAGCAACTATTTCATGGATTATTGAATGCACAAGTTGAAGAAAAATGATTCACAACTTATACTACGCACGTTCATCATTTAATCGTTGCTAAAATCCTTTTATCAACCAAATCATGTACGTCAGCTAGCTGACGAGATAGCTATCTCGTCAACATATTTCGTTATCAAAATATCGCGATTCCCTAACGTCCTCAAAAAACATTTTTAACACATTAAAACAAAATCGTTTCCTACAACAAAATGGGCATATTTTAGGCCTTCTATAAAATCCCGTCCATTGCCATTATGACTATGTTACAACCTCACATATTAACGGTCTACCTAAGTGAGCATTCGCTCCCTGCGGATAGTTTTCAGCATACACTGTATACTCAGGAAACCGTCGGAAAAGCAATATCATTCTATTTATGCGCAAAATAGTGCACACGGTACTTCGGTTGCTACATAATATAAAAATAGAACATGTCATTACTTCCTACAGAACTGATCGCAAACAGGTTTATAAGTAGAACACGCGTATGGGAAACGGGTTTCTAGTCCACGTATACATTTATCCATATATGCGTACGTCCATGTGCGCAAACCTATTCATCTTGATATCTTTCACGAAGTGCTGAATGGTATTCAATATAACGCGATTGGTGATCATTAAGTAAAAACCGTACACACATAAAAAGACAGAGAAAGGGGAAATATTTCAACAGTTTGCCTCACAAGTTCGCACTGGAACCCCGAGTAACCCGTTCAGCCGTCTACTCTGCCTTAGAGTCTTCATGTATGTCACTTACAAAACTCTGTGCTGTGAAACACATATTTCATTCTCAAGGTCGTTTGCATGCAGCCAATGGACATTAAAATTCCGGAGTATCCATATTCTACAACCGGATGCTGGTTACCCAATAAAGCGAAATGCCATAACAACTGCTTGTCAGCGTTGTACATTTCAGTAACCAACACGAATAGATCAATAACGCATTAAGTCTCATCGGAAAGCGATTATTTGTCATCGTAAAAGTGACCAATCCACATTTATCCATTCAACACAAAATTGCATAACTTTCCTGCTTCAACAAACATCATTTGAATGAGGAAACCTCCGCGACACACGGATAATCAAAATCCTGAAGGACTGGAAAATTCGCGGGATTTACAACATTCGTAAAAAGTAATGGCATGCAATGTGCCACCATGTTATTTCACCGTATAAGCTCATCCGCTTACTCTAAGGTCCTCGAACACGCGGACGGACGGGATGGGTCATGGGCGACCCGTAATGTACGCTTATGTTCAGAGTGAAAAGTACGCTTCTCTGCGTCGTTTGTTCGAAACATTCCGTGAGTTGATGGGGAGCCACATACCCGTCAGAACGTTCGTCATGGACAAAATGGCGGCCCAAATGCGAGCAGCACGAGTCGTCTTTGGGTGCGACATAATGTTATGTTATTTCCATGTTCGAGATGCCGTGAGGAAACACGTAAGTTGGTGTAATTTACCTTATAATGACCATGTAGACGAATTCATTCAGAAGCCGATATTTATTTCATCGGATGGCTACTAGCGATAGCTTAGAAGAGTGAGTGAACACGTTTGTTCATTTATGGTTAAGGTTCAACCGAGATGTTGCATTGCTCGGACGCACAGACCCGAGGTTTCTGAACTACCTTATGTGCAATTGGCTTTATATAAAGCCAAAGTGGGCCATCCACGCACAATCGAACGTTGTTCACTCCGGGAGAATGCAAATGGGCGACTCAAGAAGCGCACTCACCCACGGGATCACTTAGCCACTGCCATTAGTAAAATTTGGTCCCACAGTGAGTGGCTAATGCGAGAGTTTGAGATGCAGTGCACCTACGGTTGTGATCGCCGTGAGGTGGTTAGCGTGGACGTGTACGTGAAAAATATACTGTCTCGCCTAACAACGTTCGCCAGTCAACTTGTGCTGAAGCATCTCAGTGGGCGCCTTCCCTTACTGCACTGTAAACGACTGGACGAGTTCAAGGTAATCGTATCTTATGTAATATCAATTGTTAGCTACGAGTGAGCCATGAGGGTAAAAAGTACATGGTGAACATCAGTGATGGCACGTGCGATTGCGGTTTCTACAGGTCCATGTGGTTACCATGCATTCACATGCTTTCCGTCTTCAAAAAGACTTCTACCCATACAGTAAGTTATTATTACCGGAAACCACATTTGTTCTAGGCCGTTTCCCAATCCATCGACGGTTGGCTTGCAGAATACAATTTGCCTAAAAGCAGCATGTTTCGTCGAGAGGTAACCGTCGCCGTCAATAATCCATTTCAACCGGATTACAAAATGCTGCACCACGGGCTGGCCAAGCTGCAGGATGTTAGTCCCAGAACAGGAAGTCGCATTTTCAAGGCTATCATAGCTTTCATGCACCAATCCATTGAGAAAGCTAAGGCGGCCTTACCACAGACGGACTTCCCTCTTGTTCCGTCCTGCAGTGCGAAACAGCCAAGATGGGAGAAAAAGGTTCACATGGGGGTGCCTTGTGGATATTGTGGTGATCCCGTGAACGTGAATGGTTATCGATGCGATAGCGACCAGCTCATTTTCCATTCAGAATGTATGACTGACGCTGGTATATCGCACTGCCCCTTCTGCACTGAGCAGCTGCAACCCCCTCACCAGGTACGTTATTATTTCATTAACTATGCGGTTTTAGTTGCATCCACCTCGAAAGATGTATTGCCTACGACGCTGAAACCTAAAAAGAGACCCCGTCCAGCGCCGGTGATTATTGATGACCCGGTTACGTCTGACGAGGAGTTTCGCGTTGTTCTTCCACGGAAGCGAATCCAAGTGAAAATGTTGCCAGACGATGCCACGGACGTCTCTATCCACGGTAAGTAATGCCAAACCTCTGAAGTTACCTAATGCTTACTTTTAGACATGCACACACAAGATGAAGAATTCTACTGAGGCACACGGGAAAGCAAAGGAGCTGCGGAAAACAAGCTGTAATATCAGAGATAATGGTGTAAATTTAATAAATGCATTCGAAAACTTCCACTTTATTTTCAGTGCGTCCAACCATAGGTCGTGGCGTTGTGACTATAGGGTGCACGTAGGCTGACTGTCGAGCATAGACGTCAGTGCGTCCAACCATAGGTCGTGGCGTTGTGACTATAGGGTGCACGTAGGACGATTATACAACCTCACATTGAAGTCAGCTGTCAGCAACTATTTCATGGATTATTGAATGCACAAGTTGAAGAAAAATGATTCACAACTCATATTACGCACGTTCATCATTTAATCGTTGCTGAAAATCCTTTTTATCAACCAAATCATGTACGTCAGCTAGCTGACGAGATAGCTATCTCGTCAACATACTCCCTTATCAAAATATCGCGATACCCTGACGTCCTTAGAAAAACTTTTTAACACATTAAAACAATATCGTTTCCTGCAACAAAATGGGCATATTCTGGGCAAACAGGTTTTAGTCCACGTATCATTTATCATATTGCGTACGTCATGTGCGCAACCTATTCATCTTATATCTTTCACGAAGTGCTGAATGGTATTCAATATAAGGCGATTGGTGATCATTAAGTAAAAACCGTACACACATAAAAAGACAGAGAAAGGGGAAATATTTCAACAGTTTGCCTCACAAGTTCGCACTGGAACCCCGAGTAACCCGTTCAGCCGTCTACTCTGCCTTAGAGTCTTCATGCATGTCACTTACAAAACTCTGTGCTGTGAAACACATATTTCACTCTCAAGGTCGTTTGCATGCAGCCAATGGACATTAAATTCCGGAGTATCCATATTCTACAACCAGATGCTGGTTACCCAATAAAGCGAAATGCCATAACAACTGCTTGTCAGCGTTGTACATTTCAGTAACCAACACGAATAGATCAATAACGCATTAAGTCTCATCGGAAAGCGATTATTTGTCATCGTAAAAGTGACCAATCCACATTTATCCATTCAACACAAAATTGCATGAACTTTCCTGCTTCAACAAACATCATTTGAATGAGGAAACCTCCGCGACACACGGATAATCAAAATCCTGAAGGACTGGAAAATTCGCGGGATTTACAACATTCGTAAAAAGTAATGGCATGCAATGTGCCACCATGTTATTTCACCGTATAAGCTCATCCGCTTACTCTAAGGTCCTCGAACACGCGGACTGGCTGCGTCCGTGCGCCGGACTGAGGAAGGCGACCAACCAGAGTTCGAGGTCAACGGTCAGTAAAAGTGGGACCACTTTTGATTGATGATTCATTTACGGACCGTGGGACACCCTGCATAAATGGACGAGGACACGATGTGAATTGAAGCTCCTTTGGTATCCGTGTCATGCCAATACACGTTTCTCGTGGACTTGTAGGTTTCTCTAAGTTGCGCGATAGACATTATTGTGTTTTCATTGCGAACGATTGACATTGCGCGTGCTGTCACCTGTGAATAACTCTCTGGAATAATACAACTTGGTAACCATGGTTAGAAACGAACTTGCGAATGATGCTCAGTTTATCAGTACTGAAGTGACGCTTAAACATGTTCGAGGAGCTGAAAATGTGTGTATTTCCGGTGCCGGACATGCGTTTCGCGTTCCACAGATACGTGGATCTTCAGCATCGGATGATGCTATTATTAAAGAGGGCGTCCACTGTTGTGGGGCTCAGGTGCGTCGAAATGTGCGGCATTTCGCCCCCAGACCGGAGGGTAGACGTCGTACTGTCCTTAATTTTCCGCAAGACCTACGGAAACGTTGCTGACTTTGATATCCCAGAAGATCATGATGGCCTACTCCATTTTCTACGACGAAGGATCACAGGTCTTCGTCTTTCAGTTCATTATCGGAGGAACTTTCTTGGACGACGCCAACTTTGTACGGGAAAACAGATGGACCATTCACAGCAGTTGAGGAGACTCTCGGTGTTTGTGGAGGACAAGCAGGAGCAGAAGGAAAATCGTCTTCCAGAGAGATTTTTGGAATTTATCCAGCAGTCAAAATGTCACCGCAAATTTTTTATCCGCTCCCACAAAAACTTCGTTGA
>LOND01005379.1:2557-34044 GCA_014220965.1 Paragonimus kellicotti
CCGCACGTCCTCTTCTACTAGCCAATAAACAAAACCACTTTTCTGTTCTGCGTCAAACGAAGATACACCACATTTTGCACAATTCGCTTGCGCTTGGCTACATACGGAAATTTCACATCTATGGATTAGGTGATGCTTGCACGTGACCGATAAGCAAGCTCTATCCAGTTTAATAATTCATTGCTTTCTCCAATGTGCTGGATGAGAGTTTATGGACAGCTGTCTCGGGCATTCATCACTTCTAGTGATGTTTGTCAAGAGTGTCCGTTTTACCCCCTCTCGTTCGATCTTGTCATGAACGACATTTTGGAGGGTGCGCTCGAGGAGTCCAGTGGACTTGGTGTTGAGCTTTTTCTTGGCGCTCGGCTGACCGATCTGGAGTACGCAGAAGACCTTGTGTTACTTAGCCCCTCTGCCGAAGGCATGCGGATCATGCTGAACAAGGTGAATGACCGGGCTGGTTTGTATGGAATGCGCTTTGCGCCTTCAAAGTGCAAAGTGTTACTTCAAGACTGTTGCACTTCCACTCCAACTTTCTTTATTGCAGGTAATCCACTCATAATATTGCTGATGAGATATCACACAAGATAGCAAAGGCACGAGTAATAAAATCTGCTGGTTCGAGGCATTTTTCGAAAGCTCTCTGTAACCTGTGAGTACAAAGATAGATAGATTCCAGAAAGAAGCGAGAGATTCTGATGTGAAACTTGATTGTGCCTCTCTTGACAAACTTTGTGTAGAGGAGACTGTGAGTTGCAACGAGGGATACCTTTTCATCTCATTTGTTGATCAGCTGAACTCAACTAATCCAAATTTCACTTAATCTTATAAGGTAGAACTCGGCGTTTTTATACCTTTCGTGAGCAGCTGCGATACTCGGGACTAGGAACTAAGTAGGCCTGAAAATCATACTCGCATTAAAATCTCCCACGAGAGTGATACAGAGAACCCGTCGGGCCAGCTGCAGTAACTATTATTCCTGAATCAAAAACTCGCATCTATAGATGTACATCAATATTGAAAAAATTACAGCTTGTCATTGACTGATCTCAATGGCACATGCGAAGTCACAAACAATGAGGTGATCGGTGCAACACAGAACAAAGAACTTGGCGATTAACGGAAGATATAACATCGTGATGTGGCACCTTGACGCGACGTTCGAATTGGTCCGTTGCTATATCTTCTATTGTGTCGGGGTTCGGACAAGCGGTGAATCTAATAGATTTTCACCACAACCCCCTCACTTTTCAGAAGCCTCCGCATTCACGATTGCCAATTGTGTTGATCTTCTCGGCTCATCGAACTCTTCAGGTAAAGGATATTCTGGTTCTCCCACTTCTTCGTTCCTTTTTTTTGTCGACCTTTAGTTTTTCGACGCCTTTTTGGCAACCTTACTGAAAACAACTAACGGGACCGTAGAGGGGCAGAGCAATAATCGGTTGATCGTAAGTTAATCTAGGTTGATGAACGCTTGATCTCCTCTAGTCAAGTGTGGCTGAACGTTTGCATGTTGCGGTTTGGTCGTATCTGATCTGAAGCCAGTAGCTCAGTAGTCAACACGAGTGTTTGGTGAAAACGTGACCGGATTTGGATCTCCGGGGCTGATAAAGATTTGGACTAATGGCGAACCCTAAAAAGAGTGGTAGTTGAATCTAATACCTCTGTTCTAAGAGGGGTGGCTGCGAAGTATGTTAAAAGGCGAAAGCTGCAATCGAATGTTTCTGTGGTGCCCAACTTATACTTATGGGTAGTTGAGCCTCTCATGGTCTTCAGCTGTAATACTCGAAGTGACCGATTTCAGAAGTGTCATGTTTCTTTACAGAGGTTTTGCCAGTTTTGTGATTAATTAGTCTGAAGTTCCTGGCCCGTACGTCCTCTTTTACTAGGCAATAAACAAAACCACCTGTCTGTTCTGGACAAACCAAGATACACAACATTTTGCACAATCCACTTGCGCTTGGCTACATACGGAAATTTTACATCCATGGATTAGGTGATGCTTGCACGTTGACCGATGAGTGAGCTTACCCAGTCTATAACCCATAGGTTCTAATGAGCCGGAAGTTTTAAAATCCACATCTGTTCGTATTATGATCGAGCAGTAACAGCGTAAAAATTGCTCAAAACAGTTGCATACTCCACGTTGTCCCTCATCAGTGTTTGTATCATACTGGGCACTGACAGATGCTCAGAGACACAAGATTTAATCAATTACTGTCGGAAATCATGTTACTGGGGCAAGTGGTAACTGTTTCTTGGTACCCCATATGGACGCAGTGACTATAGACACTCGCCCCCTTTCGTGCTTGCGCCCAGAGGAAATTTCCAGCCAGTGGCGGAGCAGAAGCAAACCGGTCACTTCAACTTAATGGCAATCCAGTACAATTGTATGCTGGTGGACAGATCAAGACAAATACTTGGACGTGGTCAAGACAGTGAACAGCATGTGTTCCGATAGGCTAGATAATGTAGCTTTTTTAATAGAGTGTGCTGGAACGTCAGTGCAATAATTTTCACTAGAAGTGAAGCAACCCATGCACCAGAACAGAATACCGGCATTTTCAAAACGAATTCTTATTGTTTTCACGGTTACTTTCTTATTTAGTCATATACGATACCCAGAGGAATGATGTTCGGTCAGGTGATATTGTCAGATATGTGTGATATCTGTTTAATCAAAAAAACTGTCGACATTCACCGAAGTTTAATTGTGTGAGCATATACCGACAGTAATGTACATTTAACGTTCTGTTCAGGCCGGTCGGGCGACGTAACTATCCAAGTATGCGCCTGGTTCATGCGTATTGGGCGCTAGAAACCACCTCTGACGAGGTCACTGTCATAAACCCATGCCTAATGCACGTGCAGATTGCATGTCATTTTGATTTACAATAAGTATCCTATTATCGGTAGCTGAGATGATTGGAAGTCCGGGGTGGTGTGACCTGTTTACAAACTCAAACGTACAAAAGTGCGTGAGTCTTGTAGCCTAACAACCGAGCTGTAAATGGAAATGGGGCTCCAGAAATTCTCAGTCGAATCAAACATTGGTGAATAGGGCGCCAGTCGTAACATCTGTCTTTCGATATATAACTGTTCCACAACTACACTTTCCAGATCAATGTAACACGTTGCGTTGTTGCATATCAGCACCCATCCTGACAGAGTTGAACCAATCTTTATTTGATCCAGCAGCATTCGCAGCCAGTCCTTGCAGTCGCTGCTGTTCTATGCTCTCTTGTCAAATAGTTTGCCGTCGAGGTTTGTCATAGCTGCAGTCAAATAAAGGCCACAACCACGCTCTCGTTTCTTTTAATGAACGCCCCACTGATCTCGTACGGAACACGGTAACGTTCGTCCCATCAATCCAGCAGATAATCGTCGAGTTCGCATAAAATTCCAGCAATCTATATGTAAACAGTCGCTGTAGTTCCAGATTCTCATTTAAGTTGATGCAACTGGATAATTGACACCGTTTCCTGACAGTTATGCACCGACCATCCAAGTATCGACTGATTGTTGTGGTCAAAACATCCCTCTCGAACTCAGCTTTGACGTGCAATCTCAAAAATTATAGTGTAATCAATGGTTCTACGGTAATCCACTCCAGCAACATATCCATCTCTCATTCCGCTAGAATCTTGTTTCTATATTCTTTGTGAAGCTCAGCTTCATAACTGATGCGATTTATATGAAGCCACTTGTAAGCGGCATTACACTTGACTTAGTTCAGAAGGTTAATTGTGGGCCAGTCATCGCCCCCTTCAAATACTTTGACAATATGTCTACGTGTTTCCGGATTAATGGTAGTGAAATTGCGTCCGCCAGCCATGTAAACAAGAGAACTAATGAAAATGTTTTCACAAACTGGTTCGCCCTCACTGTACAGCTCGAATTCTATCACGACCCGGAAACTCCTATTTGACGTGAGACCCACAGATACGCTTGCCAGAGGAACCCATACGGCCCACAGTTTGATGAATTAGTAGGGACAGGGTCGAATGACCTGTGCTTCACCCTGAACGCTAACCCCGTTCTGATTAGGTAAAGCCATTGACACCTTTCGAATAGTCCGTGCCACTTCTTTGCTCAAAAAAGCCAATGTCAAGTGCTCTAATCAAGACTGGTTGTCCCTCTGGGGTAGTTGGGCCAGTCGCGTACTTGCCGCCACGTCCAAAATTCTGGTGTGAAAATTATAATGCGCCAAAATGAAGTGCTCTTGCATGTTATGGAACATCTTGTGCTTAAAAAGTAGGCAGATGTGTAAAGAGGTGTAGACTCGAATTTTGCCCTTATTAGCTCATCAGTAGTGCATATTCTTGTCCGAACCGTGACTTGCACTCCGACCCTTGTATTTGTTAGACTAACGTGTTAACCACAGCGCCAGTGATCTCACACTTGGCATGACCGTTCAATCATAACCAAACGCTCGACCGCAACCCTGTGTGTTCAGATTGCTGGATCGTCTCGATAGGAGACGCAGTAACTGTCTTAGTAATTCCAATCGAAATCAAGCTAGTCTCACAAACACGACAGTCTGAGTGCAAATTCCGGCTCGGTAGAAGTTGCGCACTACGGTTGAGCTCTAATAAGAGAGAAACTCGTGTCTAGTGCTTCTTTACGAAGTAGGCAGGCTAAAAGGTTTGTCTGAATGCAACGACTTTGATAGGCTGTGGGTGGCGTTCAATTTGAGATAATCAAACTTCCCGAACTTTCATGCAAAAGGCGCGTTTAGCTGAAACCAAGGGCGTCAGTTTTTTATTCAGAATTAATTTCAATAGCCGTATGTAACAAAAAATTCCTGGCCTATCTAAAAACAAATCTCTTCCGTCTCTGTCATAGTGGTTGGAGTTGATTCCGGACAAGTGGATGAGTTGACGAAGAGTTTAGTTTAATGTTGCGTCATTTATTTACCTTGGTGTTCATGCTCAATAGCAAAATTCCAGAAGTCTTCAGTATTCTAAAGTAATATCTACCTATCAAACGGAACGACATTGTTGAATGGTTTGATGACAGTCTGTTTGGGAATCCATTTATTTGTTCGAAGGCTCTTCCTTTTCCGAGAAAAAGATTCTATTCAATCCAAATAAGCGAAAATACCGTCCACAGCCGAGTGATAACCTTCACTATATTTTATCTGTTCGACCTTTATTCCGCTATTCTCATTGGTGGCTTAGTGACCTTAACTACTATCTTTAGTGACTGTCCTCCCATTTTCTGATTTGAAAATGTTTGTTGGTCGTTACGCCCCATATAAATACCTTATAACTTTCACCATGTCAAACACGTTGTTGGAGCGGAACAGGGTTGCTTTTTGTACCCGTCCTTTGGTTTATCCTGGAAGTAACTAACGGAGACAGCTGCGTTATTCTCGAGACCAAAATTTTCCGTGTTAATTAAAACGAGGAGAAAAACCCAATTTCCACCAACCGCATTATTATACCGTAGACAAACCACCGTATTCTTTCGAATGTTAACAACACAGCCACGTCTTTGGTAGTATATGAAGGTTTTGGTGAACAGTATTGTTGTTCATATACCACTGTTCATATACCATTCCGATTATGCAGTCTGTGTGCAAGAGTCTGTAAAACAGAGAATTCCACGCACTCAGAATTTCGCCCAACCCTCGCACTCAAGTTGAGACACTCTAATCGGACGAGCACATTTCAGATGTTTTACAGTATCCGAAGGATTGCAGGAAGAACAGCACTAGGTGGAGAACGGAGCTGAATGCATAGTTCCTGGTCAGCTCTGGTTCAAACGGAACAAGCAACTATTAACACGGAAGCAATACATTCAACATTTGTTAGCGGCTGATCAACTACGGTCCATCTTCGCATCATTGCACATAATGTTCCGTTTTAATAAAAGCGTACACTTCTTCCCAGTTTGTGTTTTGGTTTCCATGTATCACAGGTACTTCGAAATTCTCGCTTTGAGTGCTGTTAAATAAAACTCGTTGTGAATACAACACTATGTTCTAAACACTGATCCTCTCAACATTTCGAAAATTCTGTTCGTAATTCAAAAATTTCCACCGCGTGCCATCTTACACATACAAATCTTTAATCCAAAATGTTTGACACAATTGTGTTCAGCTTCTGTAACAGTGATACGATTCTGTAGGAAATATAATGCCGTAATGAATTTAACGAATCAGTTACGCTATCATATAGCTGTCATGGTCATTCTTGATATGTAGTGGACCCAATTTGTGATAGACGAATGTTTCCCATAAAATCGTAGTGGTCATCAGACTGCAAAATGCAGAGTCAGATGCAAAGCTCGATATTAGCTGAACTCAACACTATATTACATTTATGAGTGTGAAAGGCAGGTATTTGTCTAGGAGTGTTAGACAGTATCATCCAGCATGGATCGGGCGGGTGTAAAAAGGTCAACCACGAGTGGCAATGTAAGGTATCTGGCTGACGGGACTTATCTAGCCAACACAGATCGACTATTCACAGTGCCCTATAGTGTTCCACCAAATCGACCAAAATGCGTAAGCTAGGCAAAGTGGGCCACCGGATAGGCTATTGCCATTTGATTGCTTAACCCGACATTGGATGGGCAAAATAAGTTTGTCAAATTGTGTAAGCTGCCTTGGCCATCAGTTAACTCACTCGATCGACAAGTGCGTAGATCATGCCCGAATGGTCTTCACAAACAAAAGTGAGATTGCACGGGTTATGATCGACCTCAAGCTATTCACGTGATCGCTTTTATTTCGCTCGTTGATATTTTTTGTAGTACATTTGTTCGCTGCACTTCATGTTCAATGGCTCAACGGGAACGTTTAAGTTAATCAAATTCAATTAGTGAATGCAAGAATATAATGTTAAACTCTGTGATGATCTGTATTCACGACCGGATGATGAATGTGGTCCTGTTCTAAAACACACATGAAGCCTTTATTACGCATGAAACTACTCGTAGAAGTTTTCGATGGTTGTTCCCCGGAATCTGATCCATTGGATCAAATCTTCAATTTGGTCGTCCCGTACATCTTGATATATTAAGATACACTTTGAATCAGTGAACCTAAAAAGCTGAGACTATTCTTAAATGAATATTAACTCAATGTTGAGAGATTGCTCTTATCCATTTTGATTGATATTTGAACGTACAGATAATGTAATATAAAGCTATGAAACGTGATTTGGTTTGTACATATATTTGCTGATTTAGCTGTTAGCGCCTCATACACGCAATCTGAGTTGGTGGGAAGATATGGTGTGAACAACAATGACTTCGCTACGGTTGTGGGCAAGGTGAAACCAGACGTGAATGATGCATGCTAGTAGTAAAAAATGAAATTCAGATGTTACACTTCTGGAGTATATAATGGACAAAGTCCATTGGTCTAGTGCTGGAGAAACGAAGGAATATTCGAGCTGACTAACGCTAAAATCCTCATATTTCATCTTTCATGAATGAATTAGTGTATCTTCGCTCTCTTGCATCCTCAAACCGGAGCTGTTATTTCTCTTTTGCCTCATCGTTGCGTGAAAGTTACGGGATCCTAACCAATCTATGTGGTCCATTCTGTGTTTAAAAATGTTTCAGTTGATAATTACAACCACTGATGACGGGATACTTGTATATCGAATGAAAGATTTCCATCTGCGTTCTACAACCAAAACATGGTTATACGACTCTTTACTGGAATCTTGCAATCAACCAGGCGTTTGCCTAAAAACCCACATCATTTCAGGAGAGTTCGTCTAATTCTGTTTATCTCCTTCTCTTTACACATTGACAGCATTCAATCGTCCAAATATATCGTTTGAACACAATTCTGCACAAGGCTTGAAATGATATAATTATTTGATTGCTAGGCAGTTACTTGGACAATAACCAGTCATTGAATCAGCTGTGGGTTGAAATTGTGACAAGTATTAGTAACCATAGTAATTTCCCTGAACGATCACTCTTCCAATGCCAAATCGAGCGGCACAAATCCTGACTGTTTTGTCGAAAATATTCATACCTGGACCTCCACTTGTTGTTTGAGTTGCGTGTGTAATCCCGCAGTTTGCCAGTTCTCAGTTATTATTACGTGCAACTGACATTATAATTTGACGGACAGTGGAAAATGTGAAGGAACCAGGAAAGCCACAGGTTGACCTAGATGTTATAAACCGCAAAGCCATGAAGAACAGCTTTCATTCCACATACATCACTATAATCTTATGGATCTCTGTTCATCTTGTACGTTTCACTGGATTTCCTATGCCGGAATTGGCAGACAGATGGTCGGAACTACAGAACTGTTCACATTTAAGCAGTCCACATCATAACGTCGCATGCTATTACAGGTAGTCAATATGGAACACTGTCCACAGGTTCCCCATCCACTGACGTGAACGACCAACATTCAAACAAACTGTTCACTTGGTTCTGTGATGGACGTGTCGCTCCTCATCGTCACTAATGTGGACACACGTATTCTGAAATTCATTCCTACGTATTTTCGTACTTTTGCTAGGTTCCTACAGTATTCATAACATCACAGAGGAGGCTCCTATAAGAATGCCAGTTTGTCCACACCCTGCTGCGAGTAAACGTGTGACCGCCGAAATTGTATCCGATATCGTTTCTCCCAGTAACTGTATTCTCTGATTAACTTACTGAATCCATCAGAGCTAGGTACAAACAAGGATTAGCACTAACCCAGTTTTACACTTCCTCTGTTATTCCCCACTTGGAATGTGTTCTACTCAACCCTAATATTCTTTGTTCTAAAACAACAATAAAACAGACTGAATATATCTTCCAGTTTATACTGATGATGGATACTTTGTCAATAATCGCTGATCACTGTAATCATCTTCAATAGCGCTACATTAGTTGCTTACACGGATGCGTGACTGCCCTACAACCACAGATGAAAGACCAAGCCCTAAGTGAAAGGCAAAGGAGAAGAAGGGAGTGTCAACAATCCGGTCTAAACACAATTGTTCAAAAACCATGGTGCCTACATCCTGCAAGCCAGTAGCCGAGCTATAAGTGGAAGTAAGGCCGCTTCAGTTGGATAACTTTCGTGTGGATTTTGCTTACCTGTGTCAGCTTGGATGCACCTGATTCATGGTGAACGCAGGCAAACAGTTATAACAATCAAATCACTGCCATCTGTCATACGTTCCCCAGTCATCTACACTGTTGACGGCAAAATGCCAGCCGGGAAGAGACGCATCAGATACAGTGGACAACCCCTTGTTATCTGACATTCACCTGTGGTAATGGTATCGTTGAACAACTTTGCAACTTACGCCAGTTCACCATGGAATCGACAAATGTGTTCAGTTCAGCCAAAAGTTCACCTGGCATCATTATTACACAGCATACTTGAAAAGGTATCTTTGTACACAAACAATAAGTAGATGACTCCAACCATCACGTATGTTGTTCCTAACCTTATGGTTGTTCAAGCTTATTGTTTTGTACTGTTTTCTGATATATATGTGTGTATGTAAACATTCGGAAAGTGATTTGTCGAGGTGCGCTGCACATATTTCCTCTACTGGTGTATCCCAATCCCTCCACGCGCATTTGAAATGACAAATTTTTAATAACCGCGCACTTTTGGATGTAAATCTTTGGCGTTTGAAGAAGACAGTGTCATGGGGTAATCGTAATAACCACTGCTTTACTGATCTTACATCAGACAGGACGGAATCATCATATACATGGGCCTAGTCACATTAACCTTTGAGTAATGCACTGCAGCCCAGCGATTCTCTTGGCGATAAGATCTGGTTTTGAAATCAATTGGAATGGGAAGGCTATGTACAACCGAGAGTGATGTTCAATTTACGTTAATCACATTATTCTTCTAGTTTTCAGTAATATTCATCTTTGTGTGTATAAGTTGGCCAAATGTTACCAGTCGAATATTTTTCCAAAACCTCTCGAATATCCGGGTGAATGATTGGTCCATTTTCCCGATTTGTTCATTTTAATGCTTCAACCAATTGCAGCTGGCTCTTATCACCTATAAAATTGTCACACACGTTTTATATCGTACAGTATTTGCGTATACTGCACTAAATTTATGCTGAGAATGATGAAACGCATATTTTTTTGTTACCTACTCTTCATTCTGCTGCATTCGTCAAATTCTTACCAGTTACCCACTTGCGTTGAGGATCAAGATGAATGGGGACAAATATCGGATTCCAATACGGTCACCACCATGTTTACGTTGCAAAAAAATTCCTTGGATGAATGTCAAATTAGCTGCATGCAAAACACCTCCTGTATTGCAGTCAAATACAACTTAGAAGTGAGTACTTCACGACGCTACTTGTTATCATTTAAGTTCACGTTTATTTTTCATGAGTGAACAAAAACAAAATTCTTCATTTCAGGCGAAGAAATGCATGTTATACACATGGGGTCTGGAGAAAATTGTCGTTGGAAAGGACGAAACTACGAAACTACGAAGATGCCAGCGTAAGTCCATCAGTCTCGTATGAAGAGGACCAGTATTGCTTTAGCTGGTCACGAAAACGTGATTCGCTTGAATTGCCAGATAGCCATTCAGTTTGTATTATTCGAACAAAATGTCATGCGACAAAATTAAGGCCATAATTTACGGGATTCATGAGTGAAGTCACCGTGTGAACGCGTTGTAGCTGAGGGGGAAGAATATGAGATATACTGAACAGCTTGAACACAGTTAAGGCACAACGGAGCAAGAGTTGACGTTGTCAGGCTGAAGTCTGTTTGCGAAAACCAAACGTTGGTATGAAATGTGTTGTTGCCTGACACACAAGTGTACATCCATCCCCAAATTTTATTTTTCCCCAATCATTAAGCTATTTGTCTGTTATCTCACGCTGAATATACAAATATTTATATGATTAGAATACGCTGAGTCAGGCAACAATTGTGCCTTTATTTTCAAAGTTCTAATTTTCCGTGAGAATGGGATTAGCTGAATTATTCAAATGTGTTTCACTTGATGTGACCATTGATGAACCGCACCGAACGTTATTGTTGTGGATTGCCCGATCTAAATATTAAAAGTCCCTCTCAAGTTATCACAGGACAACCATGTTTTTTACTGCCGTGTTATCGAGCCTATATTAAAGCTAATTGTACGATCATATCCGAACGCTTACCCACATTCACTTGCGAGCTCCGATGAGATTATCAAATCAATTGCTGTATGGTCCAGTCTGATGGCAGTAAAAGGAGAATGGTATAAGCCCATCATCTCTAGGCCGGACGCACGCAGACTTAAGCGCATGCAGTCCGGCAGTTGTAGTCTATCTAACATTGTTCACACACTGCTATATCCAACAAACCCGAAAAAACTGAAGTGATGTTAATTACAACGAGTTACTCGGACGTCATTGCGATAGATCAATAATTGACACGCTTGGGCGCAAACAGATGAAAAGTGCGTTAACTTATTTACAATTTCCAAGAGGAGTTGAGACTCGTGCGCTACTGTAGGGTACTCCGTCTACGATATTACTGTCAGAAAATCGGTGAGCCAACGAAGGCCACTTAAAGAAGGTTACACGATCTTCTTGGTTGGGATGGCTCGAAACCATCTTGGAAAATTTACAAAACGAGTACGTTTGACTGTATTGCGGGTATGTTTTGACGGTAATCTAGAATATCAATCGAATCATTCATTTGAACGAGCAAAAGGAAGCAGTGATTGCCATGTGAACTCTGTTCATGGGCTTCATGATCGAAATTTTACGAACAGACTGAGATCTGCACGTGATCTAGTGTCGTTGTGAGTTTCGCTGTGATAAATTCGTCGTAAATTATACAACGTTCACTATGCAGTGATGAAACCGCTTGCCTTATGAGAGGGTGGACTAAAGTTCAGACGGAATTTACACGCAGCCAATGTCAACCATTGTGCCGGGGCTCTCATAGTAGATGAGATGCAAGACTCGTTCGTATGGGTCAGTGGTTTAAGTAAATTTGAAACGCCTAACACTGAATACAACATGAGATGGATAACCCCGTATATTCAGGATGATTCATGCTTTCAAATTTGGTTTGCAATGGAAACTGTGGCGTTGTTGCTAGCTTCATCCATAACATAATCTGTCACAAGGAGGTGTAATTAACTAAGAGCACCATACCAGACCGCATTGCCGAGCTTGAATGAATGTTGTGCTACGTGTTGGGGTTTTTGTAAACGAGCATGGTGTGCCAACGTGTGTGCGTCAGTGTTAGCTGATGGTAAGCCAACCAGGATTGTCTAGGATAGAAGAACAAACGATGACTCTTCGAGTGATCAGCTGTAACCGATATTCACTTACATACTTCACAGGTGATAGCGCTTTTCAGTAATGTCTAGTGTGAGGTCACTGATTCAGTTCTGACGTTTTTAGCAAGATTTTACAACGGGCGATCTGATCTCCATCTCGCCGACTTTGCAGCGAACAGGATCACACTGTTGTACACAAAAAGTTAGCCGAAATATTTTGTGGGTAGTGATTCACTTGTCCGGTAATTACTGCTATCTGACATTATGTGACTGGGGTCAGTAAATCCGACCGTGCAAAATCACGTCACTGAGAACACAAGAGACGCGAACGTTGATCACTCGACAGGTCGATTTGAGAGTGAGAATAATTGAGCTATTCAGATGTTATTGTTTTCATGTGGTATTTACGAGCAAAATTGCCAACTTCATACTGTTAGCGACGGGTGGGTTTAAGCACTTCCAAATGAAAACTAATCCAGTTTGCTGTATCGACATACTTTCCATAACCTGTCCAATACGTGAACTCCAATGTTTTCATACTAATTGAACATGAAGTCACATTGACGGATGACGAACTTGTACGAGTGAGAACGTTTGGACGAAATAGACCTCATTACGCTTGTTCTACATCCCGACGGTCACGTCGAAAGAAATAGAATCTCTCATTTTACAACAATGCTTCAGTACAATTAGGGCGGTTCCAATACAGTTCCTTGTTGTATGTTGGTCATCAACAACCGTTAGTTAACTGAACGTGTGCATTTGATATCCTGATTAGTAACTACAATACGTGGTCGGCAATGTTGGGGCCAGTGCTTGTAACATGGATGGTAGGCCATTTACCGTTCCAGCACAGTCCATCTTTCAACTCTACTTCCTTTGCATTTATTTTTGTGTAAAATTACGGTGAGTGCCTAACAGTTGTGGTTACCAACTCAGGTTGATGAAACTCGATGTGGTAGTGCCTTACTAATTCTGTAAGACATTTCATTCAAACAGTCAGAGGGAGGTATAGTAGTTGTGCTGTCGCGGAAAACATTTATGTGAACTCATGATTGTGTACACCGTCATAAACAAGTCGTTGTTGGAGTTATGGATTATTCCGCTGGTTGTAACACGTCGAGTGCGTGACCGCTTGTCTTAGATTATCGATAAGTAAGTAATATTCTCTCAGCATCTTGTTGCTTTTTGTACACATGTTAGACGACTAGTTTCTACTCAGAGGTTAAAATGTGGCAAAGCTCATTTTGATTCCGTCATGCTCGGACCAATTATAAGACGATAACCTCAACAAAGGTTGTTGAGCTGTGATTACTTATAAATCAAATGTCCTTTCGGAATGATAGACATATTTATTATGGTGCTACCTCACACTTTTTATGACGGCGAGCCTTGACAACTACGGTGTTTAGACAATAAACTTGTGTGCACACAGCTTGGTGTGTCGCAGTAGGACTCTGATAGACATCACATTGGCCAGCAGACAAGTTTGTGACGAAGTACCTAGGACTTAATATAATATCAACATTCGCCCGGTGATGTGAGCCAACCGGGCGGACCAAATTGGCACGAAAGATTATTTGTTATTATTCGGTCATTACTTAAACGGGATACTGCTTGCATATTTTCTCCAATAAGCGTTTTTGATGTGCAATCGATGTAAAGTTCTTCATAGAAACATAGAAATGAATATAGACAGAACGAGGTTACACTGCAAGGTACTGAACCTTCAAACTGAAGGCGCAGATTTTGGTTTAAAGATAACCGACAGTCTTGGTTGTACAGCGTGGTGAGTCACCCTTAGAGCCGTGCAGAATCTTCTGTGTAGGGATATACTTCAGATTCTATCTATATACGAGAGGTTGATTAAGACCACTTTATGGCCAGGTTGTGGCTTCTCTGCGGCTTCCATCGTTCCACATTGCGAGCTATGTTTTTATCAGGATAGTCGTTGGCAAGAAGTGTTTCGTGCCATACTACGATATATAGGGTCTACACAATTTCTGCTAGGTATTTAATGTTGAATGGGTTGCGTTGTATTTGGTTTGGAGAAGACTCACTGGAGATGAGCTTGCTGGTTCTATTTGAACTGAGCACATTCAAGCCGGTGACACCTCACGATGGGCAAAGTGTAAGCAATCTAATAACCACTTGACCTCCATAGTCTTTACTGAGTCAGGTGTCATGCGGAATGTACTTAATTCTTGTCGCTTTACGCGGAAACTATGCTAGTTTGTCTGCGCTAAAACGTGCTTTATCACAAAGCCTACTCATTAGTAGTTTGACAGATTTGATAATTCAGAAAAGACCCAGTTGCAAGAAATCTGGACTTTGGCTGGATTCTAACCAACGACGACGACAACAACAACAACAACAACACACCCAAACGCGACAAGCGCATGAGTTTGAGCATGTTGTTTCTGTCACTGGTTCAAATCCAGACGGCGTCCAGATTTTTTGCAGTTGGGTCCCATTCTAGAAAGCTCTCTTCATCCGGTTCACATTTGAGAGTTCATCAAACACCGTTTGATTGCAAACTACCTTAACGCTAGCGTGAATGTAAACGATCGTTTCATTCGCAGCCATTACATGTTGGGTAGAACCGACTCTGGTGAATAGTTCGCTGCTTCTGAATGATATAAATTAAACCTTCATCTGCTTATACGCAGACATTGGCTGAAGAGAACATCTCACACACCCGCCCACGATACGTTTGATTCAGAAGAGAGCAGGAGATGATGATTATTTAGTGTAAATACTAGGACCAGGTATTGGGTTAAGCCCTATTAAGTTCCCTGCATTTTGGTACTTACAACTGGTCCAGAGAGCACCGTCATGATTAACTCACCTTGCACACACAGGTGAACTGTTCGACCTTTGTGAAAATTTTGATCTTCGATCGGCAGTCTGGTTGCGCTGATAGTTTCACATGGACATCCGTTTATTAGGTCTGTGAACAGCTGCACTTCACTTCTAACAGAAGATCAATAATAGAATGTGAATCCACTAGAATGCATCAGTTGTGTTGCGCCCCGGTAGACTGGGCCTTACGTGTTCACCAAACTGGAACAACAAATCGCTGCTTTATTTGTCACTCTGATGTCTTCTATCCTCATTGGTGGTTGGTCAACATTGTTTTGCAACAATTTGGCGGAAATATCAAACGCTCCACTTATTCAACATTGTTAGAAACCGGAACATGAAATATCTGTTCGACGAGAATATTAAACCAGCGACTATCTGGTGAACGTACTACCTGCGGCTGAATAATTTACAAGCCAACTTAAACGGAAAAAGCGTTGGACTAAAACATATGTACAGAGCAACTCATTACACTTGGTTAGTCGTTGCCACTTCATTATTGAGTCGATGAATACTATCCACGACCCAAAGTGCACATTTGTAGAGTGCACTGTTCAAGCGGCGAGTGCTTTTTAAAGGCAGATTCTCACAATACTGCAAGATGGAGCACAAATTCATCACAGATCGTCTGGCACCTAAAGATCAATTTATTTTCAACTAATACTAGACGCATGCGTGAACTACAAAGGTTTGCGACGTTTCGCTTGGGTACCATACATTGTGGTACTCTGTGGCCAAATATCACTTGCTCACCTTTCAATTTATGCTGAAAACTGACGTTTAATTTCAACACATCCATGATCATGGTACATACTGTTAGCAAGTTCAACACCGCCATTTAAGCCTCAATGGGCGTTGTTATTGGCCAAGAAAACCCGAGATAAGTGCCTTGTCAGACAATTCCATTTATCATCCGGTCGAAAAACAGGGCACTGAATGTGCTGTATTTTGTATCCCAAATCACCCGAGTGCTTTCAAATGCACGCTGTGTTTCGATCCTCTTAGTAAGGACTTCCCAAGGAGAACACTTGACAGAATTGCATTGAAGTACGTTCAAAATGCGATAATTGGAGAAAGTGAAGTCAGACGGAACAACATTAATACGCGCAACTGCCACTAGCCTGTCAGAATTGTGAATCCGTCTTGAGCCCAAGACTAACAGTGGGACAATTTGCTCACTGAAATCCACATTGAAGAACACACCAGTAACTAGCTTTAGAAACTTGCTGTGCCGTTTACACCGAAAACAATCACCAGTGATCTTAATTCCAGTGGGCAGTGATATTGTCTTGTTTATATCAACCCAGAGGATAGTGTTGAACACTACAATAACCTTTGATAATGCGCACAGTCCACTGTTGACTTCGACGGACTCGGTGACTGACAACGTTAACGTCAAAAAGAATAAGTAGTAGTTGAAATTGTGTTCTTTTGTTATATCCAAACGAGAAAGTAGGAAGTGGGGAAAACACGGAGTAAATTTGCTTATCACACACACACAGAGCCCTTATTTGTAGAAACCGATAAGACAGACGATAGGTGAAGTATGCAAGTCAATCCCAATTGTGCATGCAAGCTGCAATTAAATTCAGTGCAAATAAACGTTGGTAGCCCGTGGCTTTTAACTACGCAGAGTCGTATTGTAGAAGTTTGTCAGTTATACCTCACGGCACAATGCATCAAAAGTGGGTGACCCGTCAAAAAGAAGCATACGTGCTCAACATACACTATAATAACGCGAACTATTGTGACATTAGATCAGTAGTTTGAAGAGAAACAAGGAGGTAGATTTTGAGGGTTGTAGTATACCCGTCAGTCACTGGTTTTATGAAACTGCGTCGCATTTGAAACATAATCAATTACAGTTCATACACACGCCCAGTAATTGATGAACACGAGAAAAACACTTGGTCTAGCGATCCAAGTTGATTATTTTGAAGTTTTCATTTGAATTCCGTTTAGCACATCGGAACGCGCAGTCTGTGAGAAACAAATCTTTGTAAGCAGCAGGATTCTTATCTGTCTTGTGCGTTAAACTCAAACCCGCTAGGCCTGTGGACTGTTCCCGCCGTTTATACAAAATATTTTAAAAGTAATTAGACAAACCGTTTGGAATGTGTTTCTCAGCTGTGACCTCACAATAGGACCAGCTTGTGTTGTGGAGCTTGTTATTCAGCGAGCAACTTACCTGTTACCTTATCGAAGATGAACCGCATATTTTATCCGGCCATATTGTCTCTGAGACTCACGTTGCCAAAATGAAAGAAAGGAAGCTGAGATGAACACACTCAATCCACATTGATGGATAATATGACGGATGTAATGTGGATGTGGGCACCTGCAGCACTGAGATGATGCCACAATAATCGCACACGGTTTTGTGCTAATTGGCATTTTTATTTGATCTGCCAAACAGTAGCTGTGTCCTGGCAATGAATTGAGAGGAACGCGCTAGAAGGGAATGTTTCAACAGCCTCTAAACGGTTGAAGTATCCAGAAGTCTCACGAGGACGACTTCATAGACTGATACGCTTACCTCAAGTACTCTGTCATATCCTGTTTGTTGGAAGGCTTTTATCACACCGTAACTGACCCCAAAAGGCTAATGTCGCCGCAATGACAATGAGCCACAATGAAAGTAATAATTCAATCAGTACACATTTTGAACAAGACAAATACATAGGACTGCCTAAATGATCTGGGGTCGAAGAAATTGGAGAACGCACGCGCAGATACATTATCACGCACATTGTGCCTGCTTCAGAAGTATGTAATGTTGTTATTCAAACAGAGCATGACAGACCTTTTGAGGTACCTAGCATCACCCCTAGTTATCTGATCTGACGATCAGTGGTATAAATCACCCGTTCCGGTCGGTATGCTTAGCTTCACTCAGTATGTGTCAACTACTGAAACTAACATCCCCAACAGAATTAATGACGGAACAAACATACGTATTTTGGTCTAACATCCGCTGGTCGATATCTGTTGAGATCAGATACCATCCTGATAGACCGATAGACGTCCTATCTGACTGAGGAGAACTGCGCACGGCCAAAATACCCGAAGTGTTTCCCCTTTAGATTGCTCCAAGTGAAGTTCATACAGATGCTGAATCCAACATAATAGTTAACATATCACCACCACTCCCATATGCCGTGATCACCTCATAGCACAATGCAACATGTTGGCTCAGCCTCCTCAGCCCGATGGTCCAACACGAGTAAATTTATCGATTGTGCTTACTGTCAGCAATAAAACTGACATCTTTGTTTGCATCAATGTTAGTGTGGCTCCACTCTCCAACAAATTGAACGAGCTTGCAGACCACTGTTCCTTGCAAAACCCATTAATTGTAGAGGTTACGTAAACCTGACGCGATGATGACGTGCAAGACAGCAAGTTGATCGTTAATAAATGAAGTTAATATTTCACGAAATAGTTTTCTGCCCGATTAAGTCACCACCGTCTGTTATATACAAGAACCCAAATGAATCACGTGCAGTACATCTGCATCACTACCGCCTGATGGTTGAAATAATCATTGCAAACGGGTTGCCAAGAGAATGATGTTGTCAGTTAACTGTATCTAATGGTATCTAAATTATTACGTAAATTTTTGAGTAGGTGTTAAACAGTGGAACAATTGAAGTATTTCTTGATTGAACTTTATTTTTGCATGGAAATATATTCGTATGAATTTTCATGAGGTTCAATTTGAACCCGACGTAATGCCGGCAAATGCTTGGGAGGGTATGAAAGTTCCGGTGGGCAGCAGCCGTTTATTTTGGACTAGGCGACCTCGAAAGTTCACGGGTGTATTTAGTTCCATGACAACTTCTGTCTCAGTCAAGTTCCGCATGTAATGCTTTAGGCCTATGAGCTTTATTCTGAACATTTCTCTATTTAAGTGTTATTTTGACGAGGCGGTATTGACACGAGTTTACAAGCAAGTCAAATCTGAGAATCTGAGCATTTCAGGTCACAGTTATTGCACCTTTAGCAGGCCTGATCTCACATCTGATAAAATATTTCACTAACCGTTTTCCACGGTCTTTTGCGTTGCTGATTGAAACATCACTGTCATGAATTTTGTTTTCACACAAACTGTGAGATACGAACACATAGACAGACTTAGTTTCAGCCGAAGAATCAAATGATATGTTATTCCGAAATTACTTAAAATGTAAGCGTACGTTGTTGTTAAACGTCTGGCAATTTTTGCCCTAAATTCCTCGTGTTTGCCTCCGAATACAACAGACACCATTAGAAAAGTTATCACAAGTGTGGTTGTCAAAGAAAAGGTTCTAAAACCCTGTTTTACTGAAGTTCGTCCTGAAATAAAATGAGTGCAAGACAAAAGTGGAACATTTCTACGAGAATAAATAATTACGATTTGCATACGAATGCCTATAACAATACTAGCGCTTTTAACAAGTGGTTCGTTTCACAATCAGTTGACCTATGTTTGCTATTTTTTGAAAAAAGTTAACGCTCATCTGGAAGTGATTCCGATTGAGAACATGTCAGTTGTTACATTTAACCGGCTTGACGCAAGTGTACTTATAGTTCTGTCAAAACTGATTGGAATGGTTGACGCAATGTCGTATTCATTTTCAGGAATGCTGAAATAATATGACGATTTTATACACTTTTGTTCACTCAACAACTGATTCGATATATTCCCTAAGCTTCAACTCAGTGTATTCTAGATGTGTTCGCTCATATTACCCATAATCCAAAAGTGTGATAAATTCAATATATGCCAAAAATGTATTGTACAAGGGAGTAATTTGAGAGAGAGTTCAACTGAAATTATTGCCGGTTAGTGACTCCCCAGTGTGCTTATATTCATTTATTCACTTTCGCCGTTTCCGACTAATTAGGTGAGGCGGGTAGAAATATCGCATCTGTGTTTATCTGGTGTTTATGAACAAGAGAACACCCAATGCGAAAAAAATTGAAATGCACGCAACCACATGCAGCGCGCCACCCAAATTCACAATTTACCGCACAAGAACTAACGATGACAATACTGTTGAGCCTCACCCAATTTGTACGTGGCCTCTTCACTCACACAGTACAAACATTATATTAGTTTGAATAATACACGCCCACATCTGTGAACACAGGAGACAAGGTGTATTCTGACTCGGATGCGAGCTGTTGCACGCTTCTTGTGTGGTAACACGTAGTGTTAAGCAAACTGGTTCACCATGAGAATGACCATGGGAAACAATAGAAGAACAGATGTGTTTTCAAGTGAACATTACAAACAACAATATCAGACCACCCGGGTAATACTTTCAATCTCAAAACAGCATAAGTTCAACTACCTGGTCATGTAACATTGCTGGTACAAAAACATGTCTAGTTGAAATTATGGCGATAAATTATAGTGAGACCTAATTGTCTTCGAACTTCCCAACCAAGAGATATAAATCCCACAGTATCAAGCACTCGCTTGCGAACTGAAACGCAAGGATAGAATGACCACGTGTGTGTGTTTATTATTGACCCTGGAATCAACGTGAGGACAGAAGAAATAATTCAGAATACATGCTTTACATGCTAATGATCTGATTGTAAATTCTTCGTGGAAGACTTACCCTACACCGATCACATGGTTACTCACTCGACAGCTGTACCTCCTATTTGCGAAAGTGAGTTGGATATTCCTTTACCGTCTATAGATCGACAACAACCTGCTACGACTGAGGATAAACTTGCAAGCATACTTCCGTTTGTTGCGACGACTGACACCAACCGTAAGCGAGAAGCAACACCTCAGGAACAGCCCCGAGTTGAGAGTAGTCCAACCTCACGCACGGTCAGCCAGATTGTCACGAATAACCAGATCCCATGTGAATCTCCATCAACGGTGTCGAGTGTGGTCAGTACGATTGCGTCGACGATTCTAACAACTGCCACTGCAAGTTAGTTTTAATCTCTTGTCTGCCATGTGTATTAAATCACTACGTTTCTATCAATCTAACTACCTGTGTACATCAGCAGATTTTATCGTCTTATCTACCCTTTTTGTTTCCTCTTATATAGTCGAATCAACATCGAAACATTACACAGGAGCTCCGGTTTTGCCACTTTCTGCCAGCCTACGACCACTGGAATCGCTCAATGGTGAGGACCACTAATTGAAACCATACCATCTGGTCTGAATAGCAAGTGTTGCCAAAACGTTTCATCAAATACTGTCTTTTCAAGTTGAACATCACCCACAATTGATCGCAGCTGTCGCCTTCCCATAGAATATCCAGTCGACCCCTTTCGAAAATGAGCACTAGACTCGAGTGCCTAATGTGAGGTCAATGGCGCAGTGGTAAACACGGTTGCCTCACGAAAAGCAAGGCCCGAGTTCAAGTCCCGGCAGTGGCAAGGATATGCACTACTGACCAGCTCTAATGAGAGCGAAACTCGAGTCTAGTGCTTCGTTTTGAAAGGGGCCGACAGGATAGTCTATGGGAAGCAGACAGCTGCGATCAATTGTAGGTGATGTTCAACTTGAAATTAACCAAATCCTCGACTACTCACCAGTAAATACTGTCTTAGCAAATTGCAATCGCATCGCTTCCAACATATGTGCATCACATTAGTTTCACTAGCGCTGTGTGTGGAAGGTATTACATCTGTTCTCCTGTTTAATGGTTTTCGGTATGTTAACGTGGGTTGAAACAGAAGATACGCTACTATGCTCAACCGATTGTGGTAGACAAGAATTGCGACCGATTACTTCACTCATATTCTGGTCGTCTGTGGATTATCCATAGACCAGTACAGACTACATTTGATTGGACTGAATGAAGAATGTTCTGTGATATGAGCATCGAGATAGGACAACAGTCTGGTGTACTGAGTGCATACCCATGAATTCGATAGTTGTGAATCGTATCATTCAATCTACAATAATCCCATGTTTTTCATAGTGATTTAACGTAGATGTGCGTTACAAGGCAACAACCAACCACTGTTGGCAATTCAAGGACATGCAGGAAGGAATAAGAATCGTCGACCGTGGCTCATCAAACAACCCTCTCACAGACGCGATTGTTAGGCGGGCGAAACAGTATGACGACGACTTGGTTGGCTATGGTCTTACATATGACACTTTTGATACAGGAAATCAAACCATGTTTGTCGATTTGGCCAACGAAAATGGAGCGGCTCTCGGAACACAGTTTCTCCAAGGGCTTGGAAGCGAGATGGCAAGAAGCATTCTAGTAAATCGCGGGGATGTGAACGCGGGTTGTGTGAACTTGGCGAATGATTTGAACGTGGAACATGCATATTTGAGAGACTGTTTATTGCATGCTTCAGCTTGTGAGTACGGAATAACTTGGGCTGCTTGGCTACAGTTCTTGAGCCTCAACATGGAATCTAAGGAAATACTGATTGGAACAGGTGAGGCATGGATTTGCACAGAAATCCGCCACCATTTCGTTTCTAACTATCCTCAATTTGGAGGTCAAATTGTCAAAACAAAACAATAAGAGTTCAGCTTCACTTTGTTTTACAGGCAATACTGTGCGTCTAACATCAACCGCGCAACGGAAGCGGATTCTGTCATTAGCTTGAACTCTGTCAGTGATCCGATGTTTTTATAATTTTATATGTCCCAGCTCCACAAATCTGTTGAAACATTTACCACTGAGCTGAATCCTCCGTGACTGTGAAACATTCGAAACTCGTTGAGGCGAACGTTTCCTGGTTCTCAGCACCGGTCTCATTACCGTTGCGAGCATTGAGCTGTGCGTGGCAGAAGCAAGTCAGTATAATTCACCGTTTGTTAATCGAGAACAAATCGGCGGCAGATAATTTACCGAATATACTAACCATCGTTGACTTTGTTTAGTGTTTTTTCACTCGACAGACATTTCTGTGTTAATGATATGCCCACAACCGAATATCACACTAGATGCATCTAATCATGTTCCCACTTGCATGAGGTTGAAGAAAATTCGCGTTAGATGAGATTATTCAACGTCACTCACGACTGTCTAGGCGACTCATCCGTTCAGTGGACAATCGTGATTGTACTGGATATTTATTGGGAAACCAAGTTAGCAAGTCATTTGTGTGGTCTGAGGGAATCAACAGTAAAATGAGGTTGTACTGTTTTGTTGTATTTGTCGAATGTAGGAGGCATACCATTATAACCGTGAAGTTGGATACTGCAGATTGCACGGCCGAAGAAAATAGTTTATGGTGTGGTTGAATATTTTGAAAGATGTAATGCGCCATGCTAATAAACTGAAGAACCTCACCGTTGGATACAGTGTAATATATTCTAGACTAAAATGATCATTTGTTTTCTCTGTCACGTTCAACATCTTCATGATTGCGGTAGGTAGCCTTTTGCGGTTACACAACGCTGGCATTCTCGTCAATGCAATACATCTTTCCAAGGGTAAAGCAGAACTGGCTCACGGCGTTAATTTGTGATTGTTATAACATGCATCTACCCTTAGACACTGAAACCACCATACATTCAACTCGTGGTTGCCAGTACTGGATTTGATCGACATTCAGGCGTTACATGATCCCACGTGAATTGACGAGTAGGTAAACCCAAATGCGTGACAAACTGTTACAAATTAACATTGAGAAAACATTGTGAAAACAAATCTTCTCTCCAAATGGCTATCTAGGACAAATGTAACAAGCAATGCCTCCAATAGTTACCATCTTTCTCCCGGTGAGACAGAGTGATAGCACTAGTTTGTGCATGTTTAATGTTGATCTCAACTTTTAAAACTATGTTCATTTTTGTTTATAGCTATCTCTTTTCGAATGTCTTCCAGGTCCCATTTTAGCCCAGGGGTTTCAATTATATTTGGAGCACGGTGAAATTGTATTCGATTTGTGGACCGATAGCCGCAAATGGTCAGTTCGTGCACCTTTCGTGAAACAACTGAATTTTTGGGCCAATATTGCTGCAGTCTGGGACAAACAAGCACAAACAAAGACGGTATTGGCTAACAAAGATTTGATAAACTTTTTCTGAACATATTTCATATTCTCAGCATTAGACTTCAAACATTCAGGACGGTTTATCAGACTATGCTGTAGCGATACTGATCGGTGTGCATGTGAAAAATAACTGAGCTTTGTTAGTTTCTACTAGAGTTCCATTCGTTCGGTCACTTCATACATGCAGAATGAGAAACGCATCGATCTGTCCTCATAGTTGGACTTGAATGCTTGCAGTTACGATGACAGATTAACGGTATCGGCGTGCAATCTTCGTGTCAAATGAACTGTTACATATTAAAATATGTTAACTAGTGGGTGCAGCAAACCGGTTGCACGGACCGTTTAATTTGTGTTCTCACATGTTTGTGGAAACGGAGAGACTTACTCGTTGTTTTATGAACGCACCATCTACTCTTCTATTTAATAATATCCTAATTGCATTTTCGTCATTGTAAGCATCGCAACACTGATGGTTGTGAATACTCCGTTAATATGCCTAGTGGACATGCATCTAATTTCGTTCGTTCATTTATCCGGATTCATGCAATAGTCGCCCGTTATTTTCAATTTCACAAGAGATGAGCCCGGTTCCAGTGCGAAGTAAACCTCGAGTATTGCAGTTTATATGCTGATCTTTGATTGTAATGCTCACATCAGTATCATGGTACAGAAAACCACCGTCTATTTGGACAGCTATCTCAGCACAATTTCGAGACTTCCAGCGACCGGAATGAGGTCAGACTGAAACAGCTCACAGGGTGACAAATCCAGCTTGACGGCATTACGGTAATCACATCCATAATAACGTAGACTGCACAGATCATAATTGATCTGTTACAGTGATAATCAACATTAAGTTAACTGCACCTTATTTTCCAAAAATTTCAAATATAACGTTGTCAGGAGTTTACCCAAGAGAGATTTCGTTGGGTGCATTCTGTTACTTCCCCAGAAAGTCCGTCCAACCAGACAAACTTTGTAAGAATGATGAATATTTTCCTTTTTTGCAAAACTATTATGTTACTTATTGAATTGAATTTGACCATTATGCACGAGCTGGCAATGTACAGTCGACGGTATATTGTTCAGCTCATCAGCTGCTGTTAATAGGCTGTTCTCGGATCTGATAAGTTCAAAATGTAGACTGGGGTCCTGGTCCGTGTCACATTCTCTTCTGCTACGTGAAAACATGTACATCCATATATATATTACAATATGGTAAATAAAATTTTGGGTTTTTTCTCAACTAACTAGACTTGAGAAAACATGCAATGTGTAACGCTTTTCATTTTCTTTCTTGAAACCCAGTACTTGTAAACAAAAGAATATTGGTCACGGATAATTATACTGGTTTCGAATATATTTCAAGTCTCTCAATGCGTCCACATTGTGGTGGGATGTTCAGTGAGCAATGGCCACGGACTTCAAGGAAGCACTAACTACGTTGAGGGAATCTATGGTGGGTGCAAAACGAGGCCATGAAGTATATTGGAACTTATAGAGAATTTGATTACGTTTCGAAATAAAGAGACAAATGGGCCGAACATAAGGAAGTACAATCATACATATAAAAATCAAAAATTCGGGTTTCGGTTGCATGTGTTTGGCCTTAACGAACTATACCTTTCAATGGCAGCTGTTGGTACTTGTTTTTTGATTAGTATCGTGTTTGATTCTTCGGGGGTGGTTAGATTCCAAATGATGTAACTTGTCTTTGCATTTTCAAACATTGGGCGTGTACACCTTCATTTATATTGTTTGTCGTATATAGTCATCATCTAATCGATGTAAATTGGTGAGATGAACGGAAACTAGATGAAGTCAACAGTGTCAAGTAATAAAGAAGAATTGTCTCATTGTTAAAACACGAATGAACTGAACCTCAGCAACTTATTTGGCTTATTCGCACACATATGCACACCGATTTCAATAATTTGGAAATAAACCTCCATAGTCAATTGCAACAATTTGGTTCAAATGCTTATTCTATTTTTTGACATCAACCATCGCATATTGATTGAAGTCTGCTGAGAAACACATCGAGTTGATATAAGAAGGCTGGCTTATAAAGTTCTTACTCTCAATACTTGCAGAATTTTACTATCGCCAACAAGGGAGAATTCATCATTCTACCGGGCAATGGTAGAGCCGATGGAAATTCAAACCCCAGCTTGGATTTGAGAAATTTGAGAAATCGTCCAATTTTTCCCCTGGGCAAATCTATAATCTTCCCGCAAAATCCTTATTACACTGCAGCCGACTACTACTATCCTATGAGCAAGTGACCGATGTGTAGAGTGTCCGAGGGCATCACCGTAACAATGCAAAGAGCGAAATCTGAAAAGTTATACGTTCACCAACCGAAAAGCCTATGTGAAAGTTAGTCATTTCGAAATTGCGTTGTGTTGTACCACCAAACAAAAGAGCTCATCACTGCAATAATTCACCTAATATTATCTATTCAGTAGGTGAATTTAGTAATGTTCTGTTGTATGCCTATCGCTTGGAAAAATTAGACTAATTTATTGCTAATCGGTGAATCTCTTAAAAGCTTCAACAAATCAAACAAGAAACCTGTCCACTTACACTGGATTTGTGCGCTGATGGGCTATCAATCGGTGTATGGCTTTGTATACCGGCGAAAGCCAACTCAACTACCATGTTGTATCATATACTGACAATCGCTGGATCTATTCAAATCAGCTTCTATGAACAATCTCTGGTGGCTACACGTAAGTAATCCCAACACAGTGTTATCCCATTGTAACACTTGATTGATTGACAAACGTCACGTTATTTGTTTTCGAACACATTGGTGTGCCAGGAACATTTGACCTTCTTCTGACTTACTGATTAGAGGGACCAAGTCAAACGTCATACTGAATGAAGTGTGGATGGATCTATTTAGCTTTTACCAATACGTCTACTCTCGTGGTTGCGATTTCCGTTTGATAGCTACGTTTAGTGTGTAACGCCAAACAAGCTGCATGGTACTTGGTAACTCAGTTAGCTACGAACATTGTGGATAAACTGACCTATTCATCTACTGTAATCCTAAAATAAATCACACGCACCAGGATAAAATATGCTCAACACGTTGGTTGTCAACTTTCATATGACCGATCGCCTACATGTATCTCGTAAGAAACACCCACTGACAAAATTGATATTTCCGTGGATAGGGTAGTTCCACCGAACAAGCCGTTAACTGATTGATGCATTTACTTGAAGTCGAATTTGGAAAGACCCTCTCATTTGCAGATGAACTGCGACGACTTCAAACCATATTCCACATTCACATACGTTAAACTGTGCAAATGTTGTCGATGTCTTTTATGCCCATAACCCAGCAAGATGTTCCTGCATGGCGTTGAGCGTCCGCCTCAAAACATCTAATGTCATATCGTCCACCGTGTACAACAGTGTGCTAGACGAAATGTTGGAATCAGTGTTGCATTGAAAACGTGAGAGTACGCACAGTCTCAACGAAAACGTATAGGTAAGCTTTGCAAAACTTCTGATGAATGGAATGTGCAACTATCCTCACGAACTTGTGAAGAGTTTAATGATATTACTGTAGCTATAGAAATCAAATAACTAGGAGACTGAAAGTGCCGTACTAACTGACAAACTTGATGAGCAGGTGCCATAATAAAGAAAAATCAGAACTGATATTTGTGGGTGTGTAGCTGTAGTGAATTTTCTTAAATTCATCACATAACGGCCGTATTGTAATTCGAGATAACCATATTACTGGAGTAAACACGTGGTGTTGTTAAAACGCTATTAGTAAAACACATAATTTTAATGAGATGTGTGATGCAAAACATTTTCACACCAGTGATAACTAACACAGAACTGGATCACTTAACTAGGTCGAAATGTATTTGGAGTGAATCATCAGAGAGGTAGTATGTCTCGAGTGTCGTTTGTTGCGAGATAATAATCATCGAACTGGGTCAGATGAAACTTTGAGTAACTCAATAAGTTCAGCTGTCTTCGGAGCCTACAACAATGAGCCATTGCGATCTGTCTCCTTTTGATCAGCTGCCATATTGCCAGCACTTCTGATTTTCGGTAATGATCAAGTTGCTTGGTCATCTCGAATAGGGATCAGTTACTGTCTGTTAGTTTCAATCGATGACCCTCCGGATAGCCCACCTGAGACAGATCTACATCTCCGATATCATTCAATCCACCCCTTGATATACTAGATCACTGATGAGTGATCGGGAATTTGGCTAAATTCCACGCTAATCATAGGTGTGAAACTCAAGTCTGGTAATTCGTTTCGAATCAGGCTGGCAGGAAATTGAATCTGATTCGGAAGGCTCGTACAGTTGTTCTTGGGGCACTTTCAGTCGAACTGATTTCAGTTAGCTTCAGCTGTTTGAGTATGCCACAATAATCTGTACAATAATGTCCCGGGTATGAGGTAACTCCTTTTGGTGAACGTTGTCCTAGTGGATGGAACCAATGAAAATTTGAGTGGAGTCATTTGGATGACTTTGTTTAATCGAGCTCCACAATATTCTTTGAGCCGTATTTTGAAGTACGCTAACAACAATTCTGGTGGTTGTGCACACAGCTGACTTCGTCATCACGACAAACTTTGCATAATTTGAAATTACCACTGAACAATCATTCCAATTCTGTCATACTCAGAGGAATAGGATTGTTGAGTCAAATTCATATTGTGAATATGAGAATGTGAGAAACTCCAAAACATATCGCAAGAAGCCTTGATGAATTAGAATAAACATGGATAAGGATGGGAAGAAGCCATCTAACGTTGATGTCAATGTTTTGCACACAGGCCAAGCAGAATTTTCCACACAGGCTTTGTATCACAGTAATCATTTCCAAAGAATACAACATCATACTGGTCAGCATCCTCCTCTGCTCTGAACTCTAACTTTGATGGTATCAGTTCATTCCATATCTGAATTCATCGTGCCTACTTCGTATTAAATCTTAGTTGTCCTCTTGTTTATTGATACTTAGAAAAAACAGTCGATCCAATGATCTGTTTTGTAGGTTATTTTTGCAGAGGGGTGTTCATATACATGACATTATACACTGACCGTAGCTTTGGTTACAATGAAAATATTCTGTTTGTTACAACGGTCTACACTCTATTTTAGTTTGAGTGGTCTCGCTAACGTCCTCATTCGAAATTGCTGTAGTATTTCCCGACCCACAGTTTTTGTTGCCATCACACACACGTTTACCTTCATCGTCAATCGATGATCAAAATCAGTGCTGATTGTGGAACCAAATGATGGAAACAACTCGGAGAATATTCACTCTGAAAAGTTGCACTTATTAACCTAGCAAATATCTGGTGATTCGAAAAAAACTCTACTTAGCATCATAATAGATCTGAGAAAACAAACTTATGCGCAGGTTTAGTCTTCAAGGTTACAACACGTCAAATATTTAACCAACCGTCAATCAAATGTGTTCAATTTGAATGAAAAGTGGCGATCAAGAATGTGTCTGTGCCATACATCAGTCTGTTGAATTTTCATCAGCGTGTGTGTGTGTCTAGTAATAATGTCTCTACAATCATCTAAAAATCCCTGCATGCTGAAACTGGTAAATGCAATGCAGTATCTCGCGCGGCGAGCTCACAGATATTCGCATTCAAATTCAAATACTTCATCGACTGACTGTGTGTGCTCTGTCAGCACAAGCTTAACACCAGTCCGTTTATTCCGCTGGACAGTTTGTGTGTAATTTCAATATTGCGTTTTCCAATAATTCCAATTTGTATTGGTCGTTATCTCGCAACGATCGAACAGAAACATATGAACTGGTTCTCAGCGAGTGAATTATGAGTGGCGGTTAAGATTTCTTACTCCCATGAGTATTGTTTAGTTACATCAGTAGCAGTTACAGTGTACCGGATTACGATAGTGTGTTTGTAATCCAATCATGAACTGATGGACATATTTCTCATGTCCATCGGATGCAAAAATCATTACGCACCCTACACGTTTGAGTTTATGAGTTGCAGTGCCAATATCATATAGATGCGAAATACCATATATTGAGGTTAACAAAAATCAGCGAATACTGCAGGGACTACAAACAATAACATAGTTCATTTAATTCACCTGGAACCAATCAGTGAAATCCGATTTAAGCAAGTTGCCACAACAAACAACGAAACCACGAATAGCATAGCTGGTGCCATAACAACCTGAATTGTAATGACGACCCTGTGTCTCAGTTCACATTCGTCAGCCATAACGAAAACTTATAGTGCGAGGAAAAATTTATTGGAACAAACATGTTTTATTCCAGCAGAAAACACCTACAAACGCGAATTTTAGTTAGGTTGTGCACAATGAATGAATTTGGCTACGCCGTCAGTGTTAGTCGTTATACACTCAAGTTGACAGAAAACTGCTTTGCTGCAGTGCATCACATAGAGACCGTAATTTGAGAGGAAGGCTGGATGGTCAACTAAATTGCTCAATGTTTTTTGAGGTCCGTTGTCTAGAGGGAAGTTCGTTGCGAACTGTTCGCATTGCTACCAACAGTTTGCAACGGAGGGTTTGTACACACGAATCGTGAAGAACACCTGCATGTGTTAAACCTGAGGCAACTGGATTCTATACCTGAATTTTTCCCAAAGATATTCCGCGGCATTTGATACGAGCAGTGGCAAGGCAGAATTGTAGTATACGTTCAATTACTTACCGGTGGTTAATCAGGATTTCTTCGGTTGTCTGACGTATATTTCTACTCACTGAACAACTAATAGAACAAACATAAATTCAATTGAACATGCTCTACTTCAATCGTTCACCAATGCTCTCATACAGTTTTTATGGACAATGTGACACAATCCTTCAGAATATTGGAACAAATCCCGTATGGACTGTGGTTCAATTTGGGTGTCGTTTACAGACAATTTCCGGAATTCCAGATTATGGCTCACTTTAATGGGAAGTCCGTGCAAGTGACTGATCTAAACAGGGAACCCACCCCGGAGGATGTCAGTGTTGTAGATGACGAACGCTGGATTCGTTTGGGTGATCCACAATCAAGTAGATCATTAACAAACAATTCAATGAACGACCTGGTAATATGGTTGCGCGCACTTGAAGAATTCGAAAGTCACAGATTTTTGGGCTACTCACGTGAGTTAGCAGTATGTGACATGATATTCAACGTTTGTTCAGTTTTATAACGATATGCAATCGATAGTTGACTCACTTGCAAGTATTATTGAAGCAACACTCAACGAACTGTTCTGTTCGGGTTCACACAGATGAATTTACTAGTGTGATGAAATGGACGCATAACAGTCGAGATCCTTACTGAGGTTCCTCCTATCTACTTAAACAATCAACACAGAACGATAGCATGCTTACTC